>CAKNWW010000080.1:0-26735 GCA_932074435.1 Andricus kollari
AAATGCTGTAAGTAACTAGTAATTACAATAAAATGTCAATGTGTCACCACTCTTAACGCTTATATATTATTTTAATGCTCCAGACTCTATTTTGTGGTAACAGCTAAGAAAATATTTTTTTATGCTCCGACGAAAATGTTTCAGAAGAAAAATTTATATAGGCTTATAATGATGCACTTAGTACCATTATTTTCTTATGTGAGACCACTGTACAGTAGATAGAAAATGATGTCTCAATGTCAAATATCATGAGTTTTCAACAATAAGGGAACATCTTTATATTCAAATAAAGTCTATTATAAGGTTGACTTTAAGGTCTCTGTAATATTAATCCAATTCTTCGGAATGGATTTAAGAAAAAACTTTAGTTTCCAAATTTTGAAGACGATGTATATGTAATTAATAAGTATCATATCATGTAGTATCAAAAATCATTCCAAATGACTAAATAGATCTTTGCACTAAAACATGTCATTTCTGTAAAAAAAATTACTGATTTTCATCGTTCAAAATTGCAAAATTTTACATATTGCGAGAGACATTTCAAATGTTTATTTAA
Organism: Andricus kollari; assembly: GCA_932074435.1. Taxonomy (NCBI): domain Eukaryota; kingdom Metazoa; phylum Arthropoda; class Insecta; order Hymenoptera; family Cynipidae; genus Andricus; species Andricus kollari. Next base: position 560 of record CAKNWW010000080.1, read on the forward strand.
GTTGAGACGATTGAATGATTCAGTTCCAAAATTTCATTGTACGCAAAAATGATTAAATTAAACTGATTTTCTCTCAGCAGACAAACTTATATTTAAAAAAAGGAATATTGCTTAGTATTTTAAAAATAGTTTATTTTAGTATTTATTTACTTAGTAAAATTAGCTCATTGAATTTTGAGTTTAGGGCTTGAGTTCAACAGCTTTAAATTATACGTATGAATTACTATATTATTATGCATACAATATGTAATATAATAATATGTCTATTATTCAATACAAAACTTAGGACTTACAAGACTTAGGAATGGATGAAGGTCGAACTTTTTTAATCACAAAACGAATACGGCATAACTTGTAAATAATGTATTAAAAATTTACATTCTCAAATTGCATAGAGCTTTTTCAGATTTTTTTTATGGGTGAATTAGTCAACATCTCAAGTTTTCCCCGTGATAGTGATGAGAAAATCAGGGAAACTTTTGTACTGAACGGTGAATTTGTAACATTAGATGGCAAATCGATATTCGCCTCATTTTCACATAGCACTTCTTCTTCAGACACTTGTGCTCCCGGTATATTTAAGGTTGGCACATCACTTCTATGCAGCATTGTCAAGCCTCTTGGTGTTTCAAAAATACCCTTTTCGGCAAAATGCCCCCGGCAAAGAAAATACCATTTTGAGGTTGTGATCTCGTACGGCTGGCTTTATAAAGCTTTGTTTCCCGTTCTTTCCACTCATTGCAATCCTACTCTCTATTCGATACTTTTTTGCTATTGCAATTTAGAACAACACATTTTTTTCTATTCAATGGATCCATTTTTCAATAAACGATAACAACACTGAATTCAGAACTGCATGAACGCCATCTGTTTTGGGCCGTGAACTATTTCTGAACCCTTAATGCCTCTCTAACCGCGCGCCCTAGTTCGTGACTTTTCCGTTTTTGTCCATAGCAGTTGACCTAGCCTGTCTTAAGGATAAATTTATTCGTAAGTAGCATATTGATTTAAGAGACCTTGGGATGTAATTAGCGTAAGTTGATTGTTGATCAACAAATTTTCCCACAAAGGATCGGCTTGGAGATGGACAGACAGACAGGGAGTACCTCTATGCTAGGTACAAAACAGATAAACACTTTGTCTTCCATACATTAGTAAATAGACCGTGTAAATCAACATAAAGCGAAATTGAAATGAAAGTAATCCTTGTCAACTAAAATGTGTGAAGAGAGCTAAATACATGTTGAAAGATGATAAAGTAGTAGGAACAGTTCCAAAAGTTAACCATTGTTGATGATACAAAAAAAAGGTTGACATGCAAATTTTGCTGTGAGTGCAGATTTACCACGTTATGAAAATCGTTACCAGTAGCTGTTACCTTTATATTCAACTAAGAATTGCCCTAATGATTTGTGGATATACACCTCCAGTTGGGAGGAGATTGGACTCTAAGCGAGAGGTCGTAATCTAAGCATCTGGGGCCTACATTATGCTAGTTTAGATACCGGACAATTCCACATTGTTTACATGGGGTTAGGTTTTAAGTAGGGCTTATCGTTGATGTTGATAATTCTTCTTGTATGGTCGGTCCTGCAAGATTACGAGTGCTAGCCGGGAAACAACAGATAAGTTCAATGTAGATTATCAGGAGTTATGGAATGCCGATATAATAATAGACGATTAAATTGTGATAGAAGAAACCACGTAAGCCTAGAAATAAACATTGGTTCAATTTCAGCCGAATCATGTTTCGGGGCATGCGCTTTAGGATCCGCCTATATGTGTATCATTAGTAAAATGATCTAGAAAACTGCAATCGATTTTAATTGAAGACATATTTTATGCAGCGCCAAGTTGAATAGAAAAGGTGGAGGAGATACGACTCTGAGAATACCTATGAGGACGATGGAATAAAGGAAGGTATTCGGGATCTGTAAATGTCAAGAACTCAATAAATAAAGGTTAATGTCGTACTTGAGTTCATTGCAGAATTGCATGTGAGTACTAAATGTGAAAAAGATCGAGACCACCAAGGAATACCCTGGTTAGGAGAAGATGAGGCCGGACCCAAGAATACGGGGAGTGCCTCTAGAGCTAAGTCGGGACCGGGGATCTCGGAGTGAAGAAGTTCGGGATCTGAGAAGACCCAAGTAATCCAAAGGACATGTGAATATGGAGTAAGGGATCAAAAAAGATCTAAGAGTTCCAAAGGACATGTGAGTATGGAGCGAGGGATCTATGACGACTGAAGAATCTGAAAAGACCAAAGTGCTCCAAAGTACATATGAGTACGGAGTGAGGGATATGAGAAGACCCAAGTGTTCAAAATTACATTTTAGTGTGAAGTGACGGATGTAAGAAAACCCACGTGTTCGAAACATTAAAGAGTGTTTGTGCTCGCGAAAGATCTTTATCCACGTGACATCTGTTTTCGAGATTCGTAAAATATCATTACTATCCTACTTCACTTGTTTGGATTACGTCAATAACCCTATTGTGATGTACGAAAAAGTCATAGCTCTCCGTACAGGGGGGAAGTTATTGCCGACGTTGGCCCATCTACCTGGGTTCCTAGCCGGTAGAACTTTATCTAATATAATAGAAAATGAAGGTTGGCATCTCATAATGCGATAAGGGATATTTTTCCGAAAACTTTTTTTTTGCATTGAAAATCCTTAAAGAATCTAATACATATGTTGCTGAAAGGAGTTATTCGATATAGTTTTTCCTAATGAAGTAATGAAAAATTGGTTTTACAAAAATGTTAGGAACATTACATTCTGTGAAATCGTGCACCAGGCAGTTCAAGACCTGATCAATCTGAACATTTTCATTTAGAGTAGGGTAAGAATGCGTCAAGAATTCGAAGGCTTTGCAGTTTTCTGGCACACCGAAAAGATTCTAATTTGGAGTGGGGTATGAACGTTTCAAGATTGCGAAACCTTCGCGGTCATGTGACATAACGGGAACATAACAATTTGCAGTGAAGTATGAATGGGTCAAGATTTTAAAATATTCTCGGTCCTGTGAACAAAGTAGAACATTCTAAATTAGAAGAGGGCAAGAATAGGTCAAGTTTTGGATGGTTTTGCTGTATTGTGACTCGGTGAGTACCTTTTAGTTTGGTGTGAGATAAGAATCAGTGCAGATTTCGAAGGCTTGTCGGCCTTGTCTTCCCCGGCTATTGGCACAATTTGACAAGACTTGAGCTTTTCTACCATTCAGCTGCCATCCATACTTGAACCAGATATTTTCAATTTTATTGCCATGTCTTATCCATGAAAACTTTTTCCACGCTGGCCACTGCTTGTGTGGGGCAAGGTGAGGCCCTCTTCGTCCGTGCCGTCCTCCCTGGGGCCCGCTGGGCCGATTCATTCTGGGTGGATTTTCGCGGGGACTCGGTAATCTGTAATAAAAAGGGGTAAAACCTATAACTACTGTTTACTTACTGATCGTCGAACATATGAGGTGCATCCTGAATACGGGAGACAACCTGCGCTTGATTTTATATGGACCGTCGAACTTATCGCATAATTTAGCTGCAAGGTTGTCTTCCTTTTTGGATAATATGCGCTGACGCTTCAAGACGAGGTCACCCACCCGAAGGGAACGAGCATGCTTGCTCTCGTCGTAATGCTTTGCCTGAGATACATACGCGCGTTCGAGATTCCGGCAAATCAGGTCCCTGAGATTGTCCAATCGCTTAACTCGTTCTAACCATTTCTCGGGATCTGGACTAGTGCGCTGAGGTCCCCTCTCTAGATCACTTCTCAAAGACCGGCAGGAAAGGGGGTTACGTCCGAAATTTAGGAAAGCTGGTGAGACCTTCAGTGTACCGTGGGATGCGGTATTATACGCGAATCGAAACTCAGGCAGGTGGGCATCCTAGTCCTTATGATTTTTGCGGAGAAAAGCTACTATTATCGTCTTCAGTATGCGGTTGACGCGCTCGGCATGGTTGGCCTGTTGGTGGTAAACCGGATTCGTCGAGTGAATGATTCCGATGGTCTTGCACATCTGTTCCATGAGCCTATTGGCGAACTCGTTACCATTGCCCGTGTGTATCACCTCAGGAGTTCCCCAACGCGATACGATGAAATCTTCGACGGCCTTTTTGATGCTACTACTGTCCAGGGCCGCTCGACGACGCGCTGACCCATCATGCCGGCCGGGCGAGCCTGTTCGACCTCACACATCTGGCAAGGGTCACATTATTTAACAAAATGTCTGACGTCCGAGTACAGCCCAGGCCAGTAATATCTAAGGGACACTCGCGCATATGTCTTGTCCCTACCCAAATGTCCGGATTGAGGTTCCGAATGTGCTTCCTCCAACACCTGAGCCCTAAACTCTTCTGGGACCACCAACTTCCATGCTTCAAGGTCCGAAATCAACTGGTCGGTAATTTCATTTGTCCTATGTCGGTATAACTTATTGTTTTCAATCTTTCAATCAGAAAACAACCCAGCTCGCTCCGCTACTAACTGTAGTCGCTTATTATACCAGGGGTCAGCTGATTTTTCGAACCGGATGTCGAACTGCTCTGTAGCCGACGAAATCGGTAACTCGTCCTCCCCGGACATCCTGGACAATGCGTCCGGTACGCGATGTAGGGTTCCCTTAAGGTGAATTATCTCGAAGTCGTATTCGAGAAGTTAGAGGGACCATATTGCGAGTCTACCGGTAGGGTTCCTCAAGTTACGCAACCAATTCAAACTTATATGGTCCGTAATCACCTTAAATTGGAAACCCTCCAGGTACTCTCGGAACTTCCTAATCCCGAAAACGACTGCGAGGCACTCCTGCTCGGTAACCGTATAATTGCGCTCGGCAGCAGACAAGGTGCGACTCGCGAAAGCGAGTACTTTCTCCTGGCCGTCCTGGACCAGAGTCAACACCATGCCCAGTCCAGTGGCGCTAGCGTCCGTCTGAAGGTGGAAAGGATTCTGTTGTACGTCCCCGAATGAAGGATAAGCCAAGATGGTTGCAGAGGTTATTGTTTCTTGCAACCAATCGAAAGCTTCCTGCTCTTCGTCTCTCCAGTGCCACTTCAGGCCCAGCCAGCCTCGAAAATCCTATCGAGGACCTTCTCCAACCAACGTGGATGCTCCTCAAATGTCTCAGTGACCACCATGATATCGTCAAGATAGGAGAACGCGTTAGGTCTCATTTCGGGAGTGATAATCTTATCGATCAATCTCTGAAAGGTGGACGGAGCTCCCGTCAGTCCGAATGGCATCCGAGCAAACTGGAAAAGGCCCCTGCAAGCCGATAACCCCCATCGCCCTTCTTAGCCATTACTATAGGGGGCGCCAATTCGCTAGAGGACTCATCAATCACACCCTTGGCAAGCATCCTATCTACTTCCGCGTACATGGCCTCTTGCACCTTAGGGGAAACTATTCGGTATCTTTCCCTTATTGGTGCGTGGCCTTGTATGTCTATTTGATGCTTTACCAGATGTATTGCGTTGAGTTGACCCTCCCTCTTAGGAACTATTTTCCTCTTAATCAACTCCTGAACTTCTCGGTCCTGGTCATTCGATAAGTCTAAATTGTCGCTACAATTATCCTCGGAGGTTAACTATGTATCGAGTGGGTAGACCTGACCGTCCGTACCCGGCATCCAAATCTCCGTAGAACACGCCGAAAATACCATGTCAAAATCTGATTGCGTGTCTAGACCTAAGACAAACTCGGAATCCAAATTGGTGACTCCCTGACTTCGCATACCTTAGAAATCCCGTCGATAGTCAAAGGTAGCTCGACCACACCCAAGATTTCGTTCCTAGAACCGTTCGCTAATATAATTGACGATTTTCGAGAGCTGTCTAAACCTTTGCCCAGGGCGTCGAGGATTTTTGGGACTAAATCGCCACGAATGAGTGTCCTAGTTGAAACGGGATCGTACAAAGCATCCACCGAGAAGGAATCGATAGAGATTTCAAGGTACAGTCTACCGCGTACCAGCTCGGTCTCCAATATGCCAGCGATCTGATCAAGATCGGAAAAATTTTGTATATAACCTTCATCGGTCACTATTTCATCAAGGACTGATGCTTTACGTTCTTGCTGAATATCTCTAACTACGCGACCCGAAAGTAATGAAGATCGATCTCTTAAGCCAGTATGTCCGGTAGGCACAATGGTGCTCTTCGCCGCTTCCTGTTTCAAATCACAAAAGGTACCCACAGGACGCGGCGAACCACCATCCTCCCCATACACAAGAGCTTCAACGACAAATGAGTTTGGAGGCTCATCGGAAGACGTGGTATCTAGGAGGAAATCATAGGGTGGTAAGCTAATACGCTTATATTCGCCTAAATCATTTAAGGCCAAAACGTTAGTTACTCTAAGCCCAGAGACGTCCAAATCAGTTTTTACAGTCTCTTTATTTTGAGAGGCAGTAGGTAACGGTCCTACTACTTCTTTTCTGCGTTTCCCGAGCAATCCGGGCAGGTCTTAAGGGTAAAGCCCTCCTTCTTACACGCGAAACAAATCAATTTACGAGGCTGAGCGCAGCCTTTTTGGTAATGCCCCACCTGTCTGCATCTAAAACAGGTGACCTCGCCTGAAACGCCGGATATGTTTCCTCGGGAACTTGTTTTTGAAGTGGAAGCAGCGGGCGCAATCGAGCTCTGCTGCTTCCCTCCGAATTGAACCTTGTTATTCTGGGTCCCGTGGCCCATACCGTTACCGCAGCTTCCGCCTGTCCTACCGTTCCTAGCTTTCCCGACACCGTTGAGCGGTTTATGTTTAGCCACGGGAGCAGCTTCTGTTGTTTTAACAGATGAGACGGAATCTTGATCGACAATGGCCGAGGAGCTATTCTTTGCAGGTTTCTGTGCCATTAAATCGCGGTACGCGAACTCTTCCAGGAACGAACTCTCGGAATTAGGGGTTGGTTTGTATTCTTTAATGGCAGTCCATTCCTTCTCCCACCCTCTACCAAGTCGCGAAAGTTTATCGAAAGATCGGTAATGAGAGCGGCGAATTACCCTATGGAATTTCGGCCTGAGTCCCCTATGAGCCCAATCTAACTGCTGTAATTGTGACCCGCGGACGATGAAGCGAGTTCAGATTCGACTGGGTTGCACGGGAATTCAAATTGCTATGAGGAGCACCAGTTATTTTTAAAGAACTATACCGCGTCGCGGTTTGAAATTGTATACACAATTTAAATTGCTATTAAATTAAATTCATAGACATTGTCAACTCGAATCTTTCATTTAATTCTCACAAATTTTATTATTTTATTAAATTTATTCCCTCCCCCCTACCTTAAAAATCTTGAAGGCCGTGGTAAAGGGGCGAAACATGGTGTGGCATTTTTCTAAATCTAAAAAAAAACTTTATTTTTAAGATGAGTCAGTACGCATGCCCGGGGAAAAAACGAAAATGGCCGTTGTCCGAATTTATTTAAAATCCGGAAACCCTCAATACGTTGGGCGCCATTGCGATGGTTGGTTTATTCCAATCAAGGAATGACAATTTCCCCTCAATAAGTATAGTGTACTCAGGCATATACGTATTTATATACGTATATGCGTGGGTACTCGTGTATTGACTTGTAGTTTATTTGTTTTTCTATGGGCGCCAGCCAGGCCCGTTATCACACAGACAAAAAAGGAATTAACAAGGAATTCAATTTGCCCGGCAGTTTAAAAGTTAAGATTCGTTCAATGGTACCTGAAATCTAAAAAAAAAAGGAAAACTAAAGGACATGAAACCTCAGGGGTGGTTCTTGAAATCACAACGGCTATTTTATCAAGGAATTGCTACAACACGACGTTTATTATTGACAAAATAAAGATTCTAGGATCTAAAACATTGACATTTTAATTACCGGGACGAATAACACGCGAACCTATCGCTAGAATTGCTCGGAAACTAACAATGAGGATTTCAAACTGACAAAAGACTACAACGCGACCACGTGGTCGATGGTCAGAAATCCCACATATATGGCCATTATTACCAATTTAAGCGAACACGCGAAAGAGCTCTAACACGGGCACCCTACGCACTGACCCAATTTTTCGGTACACATTTCTTAGCAAAAAAAAAAGTATATTAAAATAAATGCGCTGGAAAGAGAGGTCGCTTGCCAAGTAAACAAAAAAATTTACCTCCGACATCTTCCTTTTCCTTCCAGTTGACCAAAAGTTCACAAAATCTGTGTAAGGTTATCTGGTAAATCCAAATTAATCCAAAACAGAACACTCGAAGTCAGTTCAATATGGATGGTGATCAGAATACAATCTCAATATATTTTGCGGCCCGTGTTGCCCCAAGACCGTGAATTCGAAGGGTGCTCGCATGAAGGCGTGTTCACAAACATTAAGTCACTGCGCAACTACTGGGGAAGCTATGAACTCAAATGTTCGTCTACTACGGTATAAATGATTTCAGTGACAATTAGCGAGATATTTAACATAAATCTAATAAGTATAATTAAGACTACGATATTAAACACTAAATCCTAAAGCTTACATCGGAGATCGACGTTTACCGAGCCTCAAACTACAGCGCGCCTAGTGACGGGTCTGTGAACTGAACTGTTACTGACTGAAACTAAGAACAATGTTTGTAAACTTCTCGAGCTACAAAAATTAGGGCGTTCAATTCAAAATTACAATGGGATTAAATGTGAAGTATTATCCAAACATTTCGTGGTATCTTCTGTCCTTCACAACACATTATTGAACCAAATATATAAACCAATCACGAACTAATAATTAGCAACATGTGATCGTACTAAGTTCTTAACTGAATGATATTTTGGTTTAGCTCAAAGAATTAAAATATTAAAAGGTTCAATTTGCACCTAAACTCTTGCTCGAGAAGGTTTAGACTCGTTCTGAACGTTTTCGTGCCGCTACATATGACAATTAACTTACCCTCGACCAGACGGGAGCGCGCATGCGCATAAGAAAAATCTTTCATTGGTGCTTAAACAATTAGTAGCAAATAAAAATATACATACATATGCGCGCCTGGGTATAATTAAGACAATATAATTCCTAGTCAAATCTGAAATAGTACGACGATACATGGTTACCGAGTTTTACATGATTTGATTTTCGGTAATAGTTTCTTCATGATAGCTGCAATCCATGGTTGATAGCTTCGTCCGGTAGTCCGTTCGACGTCCAGTGAGCTCCCGTTCACCAGGTTTCCGTCGTGATTGCTCATGTGACGTCACGCCTGCGTGGCGTGACGTTAGAGAGTGGCAAAAGATTGCAGCGTCTAGGGAGAATCCGACTGGCCCAACGTTGACTCTGAGCAGAAAGCGGTATTCATGGTGATAGTTAGGTGGTTACTGGTGGTTGTTGTACGTTCCAAAATAACTATTCGAATGTGTCGGAACCTTGGCAATCCTTTGACGTGGCGACTCAATCCTGATTGCCTTAGAGTCGTTAATGGTGAATTTATTGTGAAGTTACGCCTGAGTTATGTGGCGCTGAAAGACCAGTGGGGATGACGGCCAGATGTGGTACTATTTGTACGGAGTGTTCGGGGCCGACCATCTTGTATCGAAGTCGGTTACCATGGTAACGTGGTATGCCATGAGTATGGTCAGTGATAGTCACTGATGACTTCTGTTGTTGTTGCCGACGATCTCGGACTTGACGGGTGCAGGATAGGTGACATGAAAACAGACTGTACGGAGTACATAATCTAAATGAACAAAATCTGACGAGTGCTCCCGGCAAAAGTGACTTCCGCTCTTGGTCTCGATGGATTCAAATTTTTATAAGACATCTAATACGGGTATCTCTTTGAAGTGACAGCTGAGTTAAATTTTACCCTGTCACAGAATGAAGCCAACTACTAAATATTGGAGGCCCGCCATCTTGTACTGCGATCGTAAAGATGGTGTCGTAGCATGGTATGGCGATAATTTGTAGCGGATACTTGACTCAGGGTGCGTTAACTAATTCCAAGGAAATCCCTGCTGCCTCTACCCACCCTTCGCTTCCGTGGTGTTATTGTTGCGATGTTCCTCGCTGAAATGAGGCTGAAGTACCAGTGGGGATGTCGGCGAAATACGGTGCTAACTATACGGAGCGTTCGTGGCCCGCCGTCTTGGATTGAAGCAGGTTACCATGGGAACGTGGGACGCCTGGAATATGGTTAGTGATAGGTGCTTTATCCAGGGTGCGTTAGTATGTACTGGTGACTTTTGACTAGACGATCGCACTCTGGTTAAAAAAATAAAAATAAATCTATTTCTGAACCCCTGAATCTCGAATTCAAAATTAGATTGACAGGTAAGTCAATAGTTACCCTGTCAGACTACACTCTAATTTGGAGTGGGGTGAGAATGGGTCAAGATTTTGAAGGCTTCATAGTCTTGTGACCCATCGTGAACTTTATATGTCATAGTGGAGCAAGAATGGTTTAAGATTTCAAAGCTGTAAGATACAATTGTTTTGTACGAAAATTGTTTTATTTTTTCGTTTTAAAATTCACCTATTTGGTAAACGATTGAATTATTTTGTCGATAATTCGTATTTTTTTCGTTGAAATATCAAGTATTAATTTTATAGTTTTTTGTCCTCTTTGATGGAAAATATAATTAATTTAGTAGACAATTTTACTATTTGATTAAAAATTTATAAATTTGGTCAAAAAGTTGACTAGTTTGGACATTTTTTTTTCAATTTACATTTATTTTTCATTAATGTTTTCGTTAAATATCACCCTATTTCCCGAGGTTTGGGAGAATTTTGGGCTCCAAGATCTAAAATTATTTTTTGTAAAACAAATCTTAAATTTTTAATGCTGGCGAAAATTTGTTTTTCTCGAAACTGTGTTTGCGTTTTTCGATCGGACCCTAAATTGGCTTACAATGCTGTACAAAGTTTAAAAATATGGAAAAATAATGTAAATGATTTAAAAATATTCTTTTAAAAATTTATAAAAGTTAATGCGACATTTTAAGAGACTTTTATTAGTATTTACTTTTTGAAAACATTATCTAAATTTCTCGAGGTAAAAACGTAATAAACGTGCAAGGAATTAAAAACAATGGAATTAATAAATCATGCAATCCGGAAAGATAAGCTCTTTCCAGTCTATGCTCAAGAAGGTGAAAAATATAAGTATCTCAGAATAATATTTATACATAAAACATCGTAACAGTAATTAAGTGCGCTGTTCTGAAAATTCTGTGTTTTCCTTTTTTTCCTGTATTCAAAAAAAATGAGGATCGTTCATATTCTGATCTTCACCATGGTCTTTATAATTAATTCTATTGGTAAGTAGAATAAATTAATATAATCCCTATGCTACAGAGTGTCGCTAATTTGTCCTATTCTGGAAAGTCACCTTTTTCTGTTAAAGAACATTACTTTTATTCAAAATTGCCTGGGATTTCATTCGCATGAATTTAAATTACCTTCAATTTTTTTAGATTGGGCGAAAGCCGAAAACGACGGTGAATTTATTTACTGGTAGACAATTCTTTAGTCGATAGTTTTATCAGAAGAACTTACAGCTTTAAACACTTAACCCAATGTCCTCAAAGTCTTTCCTCGCAATTTTGCCACATGGAGTTCATGATGTACCAGCGAAGTTCATGATATAACAGCGTACTCTAAATACATTTAATACTCTTTCTTCTTGTAGAATTAAGTTCACAATTTGACTGTTTACCTAATGGCGCTCCTATTCCATCTGTCCCTCGTCGTGAACCTTCTTCTTCTTCTGACAGACATTTTCCAGAAAGAACTCTTCCTCCTGCCGAGCCTTCTCTTCGTTCCAGGCCCAGGTCTCCCTCAGCTAGGTATCCTCCTTCTCTCGTACTTAGAAGTGCACTTGAAGACCTTAGTTTGGTTCGGCTTATTCCCTTCAAGAAACCGCACTTGGTAATTGAAATTCGAAGATACGTTTTTCCTGAGGGTAAACCACTTGAGTTGAGAGGAGCACGTGGTGCATGAGTGCCCATGCCAACCGAAGAGCAAATTGTTTTACCAACATCCACTGGTGACTTCTTGGCAATATTGGTGTCTAATAATACAATCCTTCGTGGAATATATACTCGTGCTTATGGCGTTCAAAGACGGGCGAAAATAAATATAAACAGCGGAGCAGTTCATTTATTGAACCAAGATGAAATAGATGAAACTCCCATAGAATCAATAAGAATGATAGAATATCACATATAAACCAATTGTAAACAAACATCCTCCACACTATAATTACATTTAGGAAAATGTAGAAGTTGAATACATCACTATTTGTGATCCGATGTTGGATCGAAAGCTTATAACTGCCTTGCAATTAAAATAAAAAGTCAATGTATTGTCATTCTTAAGGCTTATATAGGAAATAATATCTCAACATCAAATGGCAACAATGAAAGAGCGTTTTTGTATTCAAATATATTATGTATATTCAGTTAGCTATTGCTGCAGAAAAAAATATCACGCACCTAGTTAATTGAAACTATTAATCTTTTTCTTTCATCTAGAGCTGCTTTTATTTTTAAAAATTAAGTTGTTTTTAAATAAATCTCTATCTCTTTTATTTAAATCAAGAAGTAGGTTCTTTGAATGAATTAATGTTTTTACACTTTGTTACATACTTATTCTGAACCATATCATCTCAGGATCCCATATCTATTTACTGTTGTTAAGAAGGCGTTTTTTTGTTTCCAAGAAATATTTGGTATAATTTTGGTACACTACTTTGCACAAAGGAATCACATATTTTAATTCAGAAAAAGTTTAATCTCAAGCCGTACACTTTACATAATTGATTTAAAGGAAATATTTCCTTGATTTAACATCACATTAACTACCTAACATATAAAACATATAAGACATATAAAAGACTCGTAAATAACTTTCTTGTAAAAAAATCTATGAATAAACAAATACAAATGTATTCATCACAAAATTTAGCACTCTTACAAAGTAAAGGAAATACTTTGAGTCTGTTCATCTTCGAGTAAATTTATAATTTGTTCTTGGACCTCTTTTTCTAATCTGTGTGAAGTACTTTGTTCTCCCTTATATTCTAGTGAATGGTAGATTCTTGCATTGAAGCGATAAAGCAAATCCTTTGTTGGTTGGAAGTCCGTACAATACGTGTTATCAATCTTAATCTTAATCTGAAAAACCATGAAAACAATCTTTTGATAATTAAATCAATCACTTCGTCGTTACGCAAAACTTCGAACACTTGCTTGTTTTATATATAAAACAAGCTTTAATTCAGAAAAATGTTCAAAATCGGTTGAGATATTCGAACTGTGGAACTTTTTGAACCAAAAAATTCCATTGGGAAAAAAATTGCATGGAGCTTTTTCTGATATATTCTCTAGCTGAATTACTCAACATCTCAAGTTTTCCTTGGGATGGTGATGAGAAAATCAGGGAAACTTTTTTACTGGACGGTGAATTTGTAACATTAGATGGCAATTCGATATTCGCATCATTTTCACATGGCACTTCATCGTCAGACACTTGTGCTCCCGGTAAATTTAAGGTTAGCACATCACTTCTGTGCAGCATTGTCAAGCCTCTTGGTGTTTTAAAAATACCCTTTTTGGCAAAATTCCCCCGGCAAACAAAATACCGTCTTGAGGTTATGATCTCGTACGGCTGTCTTTATAAAGCTTTGTTTCCCGTTCTTTCCACCCATTGCAATCCTACTGATTATACCATTGCAATCCCACTGATTAAGGGTACTATTTCTGTACCCTTAATGCCTCTCTTAACGTGCGCCCTATTTCGTGACTTTTCCGTTTTTGCCCATAGGAGTTGACCTACCCTGTCTTAAGGATAAACTTATTTGTAAGAAGCATATTGATTTAAGAGACCTTGGGATGTTATTAACGTAAGTTCATTGTTAATTAATAAATTTTCTCAGAAAGGATCGGGCTTGAGATGGACAGACAGACAGGGAGTACCTCTATGCTAGGTTCAAAACAGATAAACTCTTGGTCTTCCATACATTAGTAAATAGATCGCGTAAATCAACAAAAGACGAAATTGAGATGAAAGTAATCCTTGTCAACTAAAATGTGTGCCGCGAGCTAAATACAAATTGAAAGATGATAATGTAGTTGGAACAATTCCAAAAGCCAGCCATTGTTGATGACTAACAGAAAAGATTAATATACAAATTTTGTTGTGAGTGCAGATTTACCATGTTATGATGATTGTTACCAGTAGCAGTTACCTTTATATTCAACTAAGACCTACATTATGCTAGTTTATGTACCGGACAATTCAACATTGTTCACATGGGGTCAGGTTTTCAGTAGGGCTTATCGTTGATGTTGATAATTCTTCATGTATAGTCGGTCCTGCAGGATTACGAGTGCTAGCCGGAAAACAACAGATAAGTTCAATGTACATTATCAGGAGTTATGGAATGTGGATATAAAGATGGAGGATTAAATTGTGATAGAAGAAACCACATAAGTTGCAGTGCTTTCTAGAAAACTGCAATCGATTTTAATTGAAGACAAATTTTATCCTGCGCCAAGTTGCATAGAAAAGGTGAAGGAGATACGAACCTGAGAATACCTATGAGGACGAAGGAATGGAGGAAGGCGTTCGGGATCTGTAAATGTCAAGAACTCAATAAGTAGAGGTTAATGTTATATTTGAGTTCACCGCAGAATTGCATGTGAGTGTAGACTAAATGTGAAAAAGGTCGCGACCACCAAGGAATGCCTGGTTATGAGAAGATGAGACGGGACCCAAGAATACGAGAAGTGCCTTTAGAGGCGACACTGGGCCGAAGATCTCCCGGGAGTGCATCTAGAGGTGAGACGGGACCGTCGGTCTCGGAGTGAAGAAGTTCGGGATCTGAGAAGACCCAAGTAATCCAAAGGACATGTGAATATGGATCAAGAGATCAAAAAAGATCTAAGTGTTCCAAAGGACATGTGAGTATGAAGCGAGGGATCTATGAAGACGGAGGCATCTGAAAAGACCCAAGTGCTTCAAAGTACATATGAGTACGGAGTGTGGGATATGAGAAGACCCAAGTGTTCAAAATAACATGTTAGTGTGAAGTGACGGATGTGAGGAAACCCATGTGATCAAAACATCAAAGAGTGTCTGTGCTCGCAAAAGATCTTTATCCACGTGACATCTGTTTTTGAGGTTTCTAAAATCTCATTACTATCCTACATAACTGGTTTGAAGTACGTCAATAACCCTATTGTGATGTACGAAAAAGTCAAAGATCTCCGTACAGGGGGGAAGTTATTACCGACGGGCGGCCCATCTACCTGGGTTCCTAGCCGGTAGAGCTTTATCTAATATAATAGAAAATGAAGGTTGGCATCTCATAATGCGATAAGGGATATTTTTCTGAAAACTTTTTTTTCGCATTGAAAATTCTTAAAGAATCTAATGCATATGTTACTGAAAGGAGTTATTCGATATCGTTTTTTCCAATGAAGTAATAAAAAATTGGTTTTACGAAAATGTTAGGAACATTACATTCTGTGGAATCGTGCACCAGGTAGTTAAAGCCCTTATCAATGTGAACATTTTCATTTAAAGTAGGGTAAGAATGCGTCAAGAATTCGAAGGCTTTGTGGTTTTCGGGGACACCGAAAAGATTCTAATTTAGAGTGGGGTATGAACGTTTCAAGATTGCGAAAGCTTCGCGTTCTTGTGACCCAACGAGAACATTACAATTTGCAGTGAAGTGAGAATGGGTCAAAATTTCAAACTATTCTCGGTCCTATGACCAAATTAGAACATTCTAAATTAGAATAGGGCAAGAAAAAAAGAATGGGTGAAGATTTCGAAGGCTTGTCGGCCTTGTCTTCCACGTAAAATGTTCCATTAAATTGACAAATTTGAAAACAATGTAAAATTGTAAATGTAATTTATATATTTACGACATTAGCGAAAGTATAAGAGGGAAATGAGGAAGGAGAAGAGCGTCACGATTATAGAGGTGGGGATTGTGTAGATTTGGATCACTTCCCCAAAATAGTGACATTAGAGGGGGAAAAAAGTAAATGATTGGAATAAAATGGAAGCACGGAGAAAAAGAGCAGGAAGAGGAGATTCAAGCGGACAATTTGGTAATATTTATAAGTAAACTTCTTTGCACGTATACTAAAACCTGGATTGAATTACGATTTCGTGTATGCTTTGCATTGGCCTTGATACCATTTCCAGGGCCTCAAAAAGTAATCAGTCAGGGCCGTCTGTTCCATTTAGAAAATACTTTTTATGATGTTAAGAATTAGGAACACGTATTTATATTACTGTACCTCGAGAAGCTCAGAGAGGCAAGACTTTTACGTAATTAAAATTTGTCAAGCGTGGAAAAAGTTTGCATGGCTAAGACATGGCAATAAACTTGAAAATATCTGGTTCAAGTATGGATGGCGGCTGAATGGTAGAAAAGCTCAAGCCTTAGCCATTCAGTATCTTGTCTTTGGATTCTTCTCCCCTTTCTATTTCCCTTGGCCGTACCCACTCCTTATTTCCGCTCCCCCCATCACCAGTCTTCCGGTTGGATTTTTCCATCTTTACTATTCTACTTTGTAACTGTGCTACCTTTTTTTATTATGCTCATCCTGTTTTTCTAATATTTGTTCTAAAGTCTGCATCCTTTCTTCCAAATCTTCCCTAACTTCTTCCCATCTTCGCATCTATTTTCTAAGTTCGGCTATTTCTCTCCTAATTTCTTGCTTTGCTTCCTCTCACCTTTCTACTTGCCTTTTTCCATTCATCTGTATTACATCTATCATCATTTCACGCAATTCTTCTAACTTTAACACGACTTCTACCGGCCCTCTATGTTCAACGTTGTCTTTGTCTTTCCCCTTATATTTCAGCCCCGCTCTATTTGGATCTTTTTCCGGTGTTCTTCTGAACATTTTCGGATTTTTTAGGGTGGATCCTACTTTTATCTTATCTTCACTGCTTCCTCTTTACGCCTTATCCCTCTTCCTATTTATGAACGGTTCTATTGAGCCAAAACTATCCGCCCTCAATCTCCCCCTTGCTACCGTTTTTCTACAGGGTGTTTTTTTTAACTTGAGACATCAAAATATCTCAAGAAATACGCATCCTGTGAAAAAATATCCTGAATAAAAACTTTTTATTTTCGAGGGGGAAAAGCGACTTTGAACAAATTTACCCCGCCCCACCCCCTCAGGAGGCAGGGAGGGGGGCAACTTTGTAATTTCAAATGGGAATCCCAATTTTTTATCGCAGATTCAGATTCTCCTTCATGAAATACATAAGTTTTATTTGAAGAATTTTTTTCGATTCGCCAGGCAAATTCAAGGTGGGGTAAATTTTGTTCAAAGTCGGTTTTCCCCTTCGAAACTAAAGAGTTATC
This sequence comes from Andricus kollari, assembly GCA_932074435.1. Classification (NCBI taxonomy): domain Eukaryota; kingdom Metazoa; phylum Arthropoda; class Insecta; order Hymenoptera; family Cynipidae; genus Andricus; species Andricus kollari. Next base: position 17,896 of record CAKNWW010000080.1, read on the forward strand.
TTCATCGATATTTTTTTTACAGGATGCGTATGATTTTTAGATATTTCGTTGTCTCAAGTTAAAAAAAACACCCTGTATATTGTCCCCTTCTTTTTGTCTCACTTTTCGGCGTGCAGAACATTTCCTCGTCTGAGTACATCGAAAAGATTCAAAGAACCTCTGTCCATATCGCCTTACGTAACTTACGTAGCTTCTGTCTCCACAACGCTACCTCGCCCTGCTAAGCGTACCTTCTTCCGTGCTTTTCTCTCCCTATTCCTCCCTCTCGCCGCTACTCAGCTGCACCTATCTCCCTACTCTGCTGCGCTCGCCAAACAAACTAACTAGACGTGTGCGAAAAAATTCGATCCGATTTCGATCCGATATTGAGGAAATGTCGGATGTCGAAAATGTGACATTCGATCCGTGGCCCTTCGGATCGGTTTATTTCGATTCGATTGGCCTTTGGGATGGAAAATCCCATATTTTATGTGCATCAGATTGAATCAGTTATTTATTTTTTTACATATTTCTTTTAATTAGGTGACCATAGTCCATCATAAATTGAAAGAAGTTGTTAGTTCCTATGATGAAATTAATCAAAAATCAAAATGTGAAAATAGGTTTAAGAATTATGAAGCATAATTTCTCTTTAATTTAATAACTTTTGCAATTCGAAAAAATGTATGTACGTCTAAAGAATGAAGACTTTCTGAATTTTGAATGAATGTTGAAAATATTATTCATCAAAATTACGTGATAGTCAATCCTGAAACTTAAAACATGCATAATTTTTTATTGAAGTTTTTCAAAAACAAAAATTTTCAAATTTAAAGATTTCTAATTCAAATTTCTACAATTCTAAAGAGTTGCAATTGCAATTGGAAATTGTTGGATTTTGAAAGTATAGAATAACAAATTATTAAATTTTCAATATGTACATTTTAAAGGTATGTAATTGAAAATTTTGAACGTTTTTTTTAATAGATCAATATTTATTATTTAAAAATAAAAATTCTTCAATTTTAACCATTTTAAAGATTTTTATTAATTGTTGATTTATTAATTTTAAATGTTTAAATTTTAAATTGATGTATTTTTCAACTTATTTTTTTGAAATATGTAGTACAGAATTAGATAACCGATATTTTCTCCAAAATGTTATCTCGGGAGCGAGTTTTTAATTTTTTTTTTGTAAATTATAAAGTTTATTTTTAGCTAGTGTCCAAAACTGAGTTTAAAAACCTATAACAACCTATGACAAATACATGGATGCGGTGCTCAATGGCTCAAAAAATTGTTTGTTAACTTAAAATGCTGAAATATCTGATAAGAATAATACTCGTAAGAAATAATGACTACATGTTAACAATTACTATTGTTATAAATATTTTAATAAACAATTTGACATTTCTATTCCTTTTTTCATAGTTATATGTTGTTTTTTTCATTAAATGTATTTAAAATTGGTTTGAAAGATATTATTTAAAATAAACAATTTGAATTATTGAATATTTCTTATTGTTGATAACAAAATTATAGAAAAATTTCAAAATTAATTTCAAAATTTCAAAATGAGTGAGTAATTTTGAAATTTATTTCGAATTTTGTTATTAACAATAAGAAATATTGGATAATTAAATTTGCTTATTTTAGATAATAAGTTTTAAACCTATTTTAAATCCATTTAATGAGAAAAACAACATATACCTATGAAAAAATTAAAAAACGTTTTTATTTATTGTTGGACTGGATATTGGTCACGTAATATTTACCAGCAGATTTACACAGTATTGGCTTCATGTTTCTCTGGAATTGCAATCTGTATTCTATATGCATCGGTTTAATTTTTAGAATTGTAATTATAAATAAAAAACTTAAAATAAAATGCCTTTTGTCACTCACATATTGGATTTTCGACAATATATGACCGATCGAATCGAAATAAACCGATCCGAACGGTCGAACGGTCGAATCGAAAAATCGAAATTCGGTCCGACAAAATGCACACGTCTTAAACTAACCTTTTAGCCTACCCAAAAGAATCTCAATTTCTCAAAATATCAAACAACTCTTCACTTTAATTCTATTCAACATAAAAACCCTCACTCACAAAAACCTCTCATACAATCCTACCATTAACTCACCTCAAATTCCACTTCAAATTTACTACAACAGGCACGATTCCTGGTTAAAAATTCAAGTAATTGTTTGAAAATTTAATTATTTTGTATAAAGTTAAACTATTTTGTTTATAATTAATCTTTTTTGGTCGAAAATTTAACTTGTTTGTAAAACCATCATATATATTAAAACGGTTCAAATCGTCACCGAGTGAGGACGGTTGGCTTGTAACTTGCAAGGGTAAAGGTTCTCTTAACCGGCCTCAGACGCGGAAACTGAGAAACGACGCTCTTAAGGGTGAGAGATAGGTGAAACGGCTTTCAATTTTGGAATTGAGTACAGACGAGACGTTCCATTTTAAATAGAAAAATTGACACCTGTAAATCAAAACGGGCTTCGCAAGCAGGGCTACACTGATAGAAATGGTAACGTTGATTTAACCATATGATCGAGGGTTGAAAAATTACGATGATATTTATAAGATAATACGTGTACTTCAATCATAAACAGTACGAAATGCACTTAGGAGTCGTGCACATAATACGTAACGCGTTTTTCTTTTGTTTATATCGTTGTATCCCTTTTGGCTTCATCGCAATTTTATTCTCGTCTTCATTTAAACAAAAGGAAAACGCGTTACGTATTATCTGCACGACCCCTTACTGAAATATGGTAAATGCAAGTTATTTATATTTGTGGTACAAACATTTAATATATGTGTTGCTATTGTATTAAATGTGTAATTCTATTAAACACATGCCTGAGGGAACTATCTCTGAAATGTTGTAGTTTAGCAATACCCTCTGTATGACTGATTTACCTGACTCGCTTTGTTTTGTTTACAACAGGCGCATCTTGATCGCGTCTGCGCGTCTCCTTTCATAAGCAACAAGAATCGGATGGCCAAAACAGACATCATGTATGGCTGTATCTATACCAGCAATAAAATAGGGTTACTCTAATCATAAATATCGCTGTTCCACTTATTCATTTCTATCAGTGTAAGACTTTAATTAGAAATAAAATGCATGTGCATTCACACAAATCAAGTAAAATTATTCTCAAATGCTTCTAGAAAATCAGGCAAACTGGCGTTACGCGTAATTCTGTCCTCACTTAAGTTATTCCGCATCCTCACTAAAATTTTGATTTATGATTTGTTGATCGATTGTTAATTGAAATGAATCGGAACGAAAATGACTTGAATTTTATAGAGCCTCTGGTCTTTGTCGAGGTTCGATCGCAGGAAAACTTTATATCACGCGAATTTTTAGATGTGAACTACTTTAAATTTCGAGACTAGTTTTAGCGTACTTCGAACACTGAATCCAGTTTGCGTAATTGGACTTGAGATGTTGCATAGGCTAAATAAAAAGCAAATTAAACGACCCCTCTTATGAACACACTTATATTTATGAAAGCCGTTTAAAATGCGACATATATATTGAAGATAAAAGTAAAACAAACTATTCCTAGATTAGCCTTCGAAATGCCTAAGTCGAGATTTAGAGTGAATGAATCGTAATTCTAAAATCAATAAAATAAAGTCAAGCTGGAACAGCTATATACTTTTCTGTACGATCTCATTTACCAACGATTAAGTAATGTTACAATCTGGATAAAAAATTCGACCTTTTTGATCAAATATTTATCTTTCTTGTTTAATTTTGTTATTATTTTGTTGAGAATTCAAATACTCATGTAAAAATTCTAGTATTTGGTTCAACATTAACTTTTTGATACAAATTCATATTTTTTGGTCCGAGATTCAACTGCTTCGTAGAAAACGATTTGTGTGTGTTAAGAATCCATACTCTTGGGTGGAAAATTCCATTTCTATGTAGACATTTTTTATGTTTTTTTTAATTGATCTTTTTTGATTAAAGATTCAACTATTTTGTAGGAAATTCAATATATTACGATTGAAAATCTTAGAAATTTAAAGCGTTTCAAATTGAATTTAATGTAGTACCCAAGTTAATTTTATATAAATAAAATTAACTTTCCCATTATTTTCCTATTTTCGTGAAAAATTACCTTATTTGCCCTTGGTTGAAAAGCCTTTTGGGCTGCGAAATCTAAAATTATTTTTCGTAAATCAGCTCTAAAATTTTAAATGCTCATAACTTTGCGAAAATATTTTTTTTCCCGAAACTGTGTTTTGTGTTTTTCCATAGGACCCTAAGATTACTTATAATACTTTGCAAAGTTTTGAATTATTAGAAAATTATGTAATTAATTAAAAAGTGGGCTTTAAAAAAATAACGAAAGTTAATGCGATAGTTCAAGAGCCTTTAATTAGCGTTTACTTTTCAAATACACTGTTAGAAATGTTTGCAATGTCAGTATTACACTTTGTTAATTTACTATACTTACTCATAGTTTCTGTATACTAAAACTCATATACGTGTTTACTATATTCAGCTGCGCAAGCGCGTTTTGATTTTGAGCATTTGGGCAACGTGACTGGTGGCATTCGTTTATGTTCTTTACAATTATAATAGGTTCACCTTCTATCTGCGAGGATCTGCGAAGTCTTCTCTTTATAAGAGGTATGTTCAAATTATATCGTAAGTGTAGCCTAACCATGTGATCATTTGAAAATTAAAACTTTGTTTTTAATTTCATTTTTCTTCTGATCATGTTTACATATGAGGGCGGCACCCAAGCGAAACGGAACGCGTATACTGAATTAAGTATATGTGTATACTAAATTTCGTATACATGTATACTGAATTTAGTATACGCTAGGGTGACCAGAAAAAAAACACTTTTGGGTTTCTTAGGAGTGAAGGCCCATCGTCTTTAAACTTTGTCATTGCAAAAGCTGAGAATTTCGGTAAGTGAAAATTCGATCGTAAAAGTGCAATCTCAGCTCTTTTCATCGATGTGACTTTATTACAGGATTAGTTAGCGTCCCTTGAATTATTATTACTGCCTTTTCTGTAAAAGGGAAATATAACTACAGAACGCTCAAGGTAAAATGGTGATGAATGTTCGAGCAATTAACCACCGCTGGATTAAATAATTATTTAATACTAAGAGAAGTACTTTACGATCTATGTTTAAGAAGATAAAAAATATAATTATCTCAGAATAGCGTTTATATATACATGAAACATCGTAATAATATTTAAATACGTTGTTCTCAAAATTCTGCGTTATTATTTTTTCCCTGCATTTTGTAAAAAAAATGAGGATCGTTTATACTTTGATCTTCACCATGGTCTTTATTATGAATTCTATTGGTAAGTAAATTGCAATTTACAATGCCTTGAAATTCGTTCGCGTGAGTTGAAATGATCTTCAATATTTTTGAGTCCGGGAAAATGCCAGAAAGTGGAGGAAAATTTATTCGCTGATAGAAAATTTGTCAAACTCTTATTTTTTTATTGAAGAACTTATTCAATAAGGTATCTACGTGAAAAGATTACAGTTTGACCTTCTTCTTCTCCTGACGGACATTCTCCAGGAAGAACTGGTACGCTCTGGTACTTAGATTATCACTTGAAGACCTTTGTTCTATTCGGCTTATTCCGCTCAGGAAACCGCACCTGGTATTTCAAATTCGAAGATACTCTTTTCCTGTGGGTGAAGGGCTTGAATTGAGAGAAGCACTTGGTGCATCAGCGCCCATGTCGAGCGAAGAGCAAATTGTTTTAACAACATCCACTGGTGACGTCTTGGCAATATTTACGCGTAATAATACAATTCTTCGTGGAATATATACTCGTGTTAATGGCGTTGGAAAACGGGCAAAAATAAATATAAACAGCGGCGCGGTTGATTTATTGAACCAAGATGAAATGAATGAAAATCCCATAGGCAACCAAAATCCAATCAATAAGAATTATAGAATATCACCTGTAAACGAACTGTAAACCAAAATCACAATAAAAAGACAATGTATTTAATCATTTTTAAGGCTTATATATTTTTTCAGTGCTCCAAAACTCTATTTTGCGGAAGCAACAGCTTTCTTTAATTCTCAGATGAAAATATTTTAGGAGAACAATTGAGATAGGAAATAATGTCTCAATGTCAAGTGGCATCATGTTGCCACAATGATAGAACATTTTTGAATTCAAATAAAGTCTATATAAGTCTATATAAGCTGCTTTTATTTTTATGAATAAAGTTGTTTTTAGAACAAATCTCTAGCTCTATTATTTAAATTAAGAAGTTGATTCTAAATCAAGAAGATGGGTTGATTTGAAATCACATCAACAACCTAATTTGTAAACACAAATCTTTTATTTCTTTTAACCAAACTTAACGTTTCTTCACTTAGTGAATATTTCACGGCTGATATCAATATTAATTTGCAACAATAACTTTATACATTCAGTTTAAATTAAACTTAAATAAAAATTCTTTAAATGAGAAACTAGGTTTTTAGCTCCTAAGAAATCTTGTTTGTTTAAATTCTTGAGAATTTCGTAGTAAAATTTGAAGGTTGGACGTTAAAGAAGAATTAAAATTTTGATTTGTTTCGAGTTCCATATCTTAACTTTTGACGATTTTTGTTTTTTTGTTCTTTATTTGTCTATAGTATAACTGGTTTCCTGTGAAAGACGTTCAGATAACCTGAAACTGTTCAAAATTTCAAATCTTGTTCGCCCTATAATGAGTTTTGTTTGAAAATACCACTTTTAGATGTCAATTCGGGCTAAAAAAAACGCTAACAAAAAATGTAAATTACTGACAAATTGCTAATCTTTGAAATCTAATAATTTAAAATTTTTTCGAAACTTCATAATTTTATATGAAAATTATTTTAAAAAATTATACTGCTCCCTTTAGATACGACTTATTTTAATCCATGATTAAAAAAAAATCTTACTTCAACTTTTTCTTAATCCTATCTAAAAAGGTGGTGTAACGATATGTATCGAAAATCTCACAAGCATTGTTGTTGAAATACCTCTTTGGCTTTTCAATACTTAAACTTGTTTCGTATCTTAAATAAATAAATTATTGCAAATATTATTCATGTTTTATGTTATTGCTTTTCGCTTGAAATTATTATTGAAATATATTGTAAATATAAAATAATAACGTAACGCAGAAGACTGAACTTTTCTCAACATTTTAGATTGTGTTCGTTTTTTTCACCAGAAGTTAGCATTCATAATCAAAAATCATCAAGATAAAATAAAAAATTTGGTTGTTGCTAAAACTTTTTCAAGATTTTGGTGGAAAATTATTCAAATTTGAGGTTTTTTAGATTTGAATTTCCATTATTCGCCTGAATTTCCACAGAATTTTCACGTCGACAAAAAAAATGTTTTTTACACGAAAATAAGATTTCATGTTATAAAATAATCTTAGATTCTCAAGGTCAACAAATATTAATCAAACACGTGTCTAACGTGTCTTTCCTTGATTAAATATTTGTTTATCTGATAGATAATTTACACACAAAAAATTCACATTATTTGTTTCTTTTATAAATTTTACTGTGACTTCCACATTGCTGATAATGACCTAATACCAATTTCATAATTTTTTCAAAATAATTTAAAATGAATATATTTTGTAGGTTCATATAAAGACTAATTGTATCGACGTAAATCAATTTATGCATTGTTGTTTTATACAAATATGCATCTATAGTCATAGTTTGTAATGTTACATGGGAAAATAAGTAAATTACCATTTATTAAATCAAAATATGTGCTCCACGTGTTATTGATAATGATTCTCTACAGTATTTGTATGGAATATGCGGACACACAGCAGTTTACGTGTCGAAATTCAATTAAGCCTGCAACGCGAAAGAAGACAAACCATTTTGAAACTTATTATGTCAATTGTCAGAAGACAAACTTGAAAATTATATTTTATAAGATAAAAAAATCTATAGCCCCTCCCCCACATTACTCCCTTCCTAAACGAATCAGTCACACTTACCCCGAAAGGGATATGGCTTAATGGTATAATAATATAAATATAGTCACAATTAAATGGCCCACTGTTGAATAAAAACTGTTGCTGTTTATAATAACATAAATTCTGGCGTAATACATTTTTTGTTGTGGAATGGATATTTCTGTAAAGCTAAAAATAAGAAATGATAAGATGCAACGCTAGATCCCAAAGCAGCACATTCGGCCCCGAAATTAATTGAAAATTTAATTATCTTGTAGCAAATTTGTCCTTTTGGGCCGAAAATTCATTTTTCTTTAGCTCTAATTTTTTTTTATTTTGTCAAAAATTGAACAAGTTCGTGAGAAGAACATCCTTTTTGGTTGAAAATTGAACTATTTAGTTGAAGATTCATATCTTTTGAGCTGAAATTCAACTTTTCCGTTGAAAACAACTTTTATTTCAAAATTCGCTTTTCTGTTTGAACATTCAACTATTTCAGTTACGTAACTTTTTACCTAGTTACCATTTTACTACTTTCGTTAAAAATGAACCTTTATGTTGAAAATATAACTTTTTTTGTAGAAAATTAGTTTTTTCTGCCTACGCATTTAACCAGTTAGTTGTAAAAACGTTTTTTTCTTTGCGTTAAAAAGTTAACTATTTTGGTAAAGAATTCCAATATTTGATGGAAAAATCATGTTTTCGGGTAGAAAATTCATTTTTTGTTTGTTTGTTGAAAATTCAACAGTTTGTTAAAAATTAAGCTGTTTCATCGAAAATTAACTTTAAGTTGAAACTTTATATTTTCCGGCTTAAGATTCAATTGTCTTGTAAACATTTCTTTTATTTTTCATTTAAAATTTCAT
>CAKNWW010000080.1:26835-41615 GCA_932074435.1 Andricus kollari
TTTTGCATGGAAAATTCATATTTTTTGGACAAGAATTGGACTAGTCATTTGAAAATGCACTTTTTTGATCGAATTCATACTCTGTGTTCACAAACTCAAATGTTTTGTAGAATTTTTTTTGTTTTTTGGGTTAAAAATTCAACTATTTTGTTAAAAATTCTTTTCATTAGGTAGAAAATTCAACTATTTATTTAAAAATTGACTTTTTGTTGAAAATTCATCTTCTTGGTTTAAAAATTCAACAGTCTGGTAAAGAAATAAGCTATTTTTATGAGGAACTACCTTTTTGTTCAAACTTTATATTTTTGGGTTGAAAATCAATGTTTTTGTAGACAATTATTTTTTCTCTATTTGAAAGTTGATCTATTTTACTTAACAATTCAACAACTGATCAAACAAATTATCTAAGTGTCTTAAGGCAAACACGTAATAAACGTGTGAGGAATTAAACACCACTGGCCTTAATAAATCATGTAATGCTAAGATAACCTCTTTACAATCGATGCTCAAGAAGGTGAAAAATATATGTATCTCAGAACAGTATATATGCATGAAATATCGTAATAATAATTAGTTACGCTGTTCACAAAATTCTGCGTCATTCTTTTCTTCCTGTATTTTGAAAAAATGAGGATCGTTCATTCTCTGATCTTCACCATGGTCGTTATACTGAATTCTGTTGGTAAGTTGAATACATTAATATAATCCTTTTTTCGATTAAAAACTGAAATGCAACTTACAATGCCTGAGATTTCATTCGCGTGAATTAAAATGAACCTACATTTTTTTTTAATCGGGAAAAGGTCGAAAAATGACACTGAATTTTTTTACTGCTAGGGAAAGTCTTGCTTCGCAATTTTGCTACAAAGAGTTCATGATATATGGACGTAGATAAAATAAATTTAATTCTCTTCCTTTTTGCAGAATTGAGTTTTCAGTTCGACTGTTTGCCTAATGGCGCACCTATTCCCAGTGTGCCTCGTCATGAACCTTCTTCTCCTGACAGACATTTTCCAGAAAGAACTCCTCCACCTGCTGAGCCTTCTCTTCTTTCCAGGTCCCGGTCTCCTGCCAGGCATTGTTCTTCATTCATATTCGGATTTCCCATTGAACAACTTAGATTCATTAGACTTATTCCCCACAACAAGCCGCAACGGGTATTCGAAATTCGAAGATACACTTTTCCTCAGGATAAATTACTTGAATTGAGAGGAGAACGTAGAACATCTAAGCCCATGCCATCCGAAGAGCGACTTGTTTTAACAACATCCGCTGGTGACGTCTTGGCCATATTGGAGCGTAATAATACTATTCTTCGTGGAATATATACGCGTGTTGATGGCGTTGCAAAACGGTCGAAAATAAACATGAACAGCGGCGCGGTTCATGTATTGAATCAGGATGAAATGGATGCAATTCCCATAAGGAGCAATAATCCAATCAGAACGAGTTATAGCATATTAAATGTGAACGAAATGTAAATTTAAATCCGCTTCACCATGATTCTATTTAAGAGAACGTAAAAGCAAAATGCATTATTGTTTGTGATCCGATGTCGGATCAAAATCCTGTAAGCAACTGGTGATTACAATAAAAAGTCAATCTATCACCATTCTTAAGGCTTATATATTATTTCAATGCCCCAGACTCTATTTTGCGGTAACAGTTAAGAAAGTATTTTCTTATGCTCCGACGAAAATGTTTTAAAAGAAAAATTTATATAGGCTATATAATGAGTTTTCCACAATGAAGGAACATCTTTATATTCAAATAAAGTCTATTATAAGGTTGACTTTAATGTCTCATTAAAGCCATCCTTACTTATTTTTGGCTCGGGGATAATTTGAATGGATCGAAAGCAATGGTCAAAATATTCTATTGATCTAGCTTATTTCCGAATGAACTGAATTCATGGAATGCCCGGAATTCATGTCATTCATGGAATTCACTGAGGGAATTTAAGGAATTCATGAAATTTAAGGAACTCATGGAATTAAGGGAATTCATGGAATTTAAATAATTCATGGAATTCAATCAATTCGCGGATTTAAAGGTTTCACGGAATTCGCGGAGTTCATGAAATTCACGGAATTCAAGAAATTCTCGCGATTCACGAAGTTCACGTAATTCATGGGATTCACAGAATTCATGGAATGGGCAAAATTCATGGAATGCGCGGAATTCATGAAATTCAAGGAATTCATAAAATTCACAGAATTCATGGAATTGACGAACTTCATGAAATGCACGAAATTCATGGATTTCACGGAATTCATGAAGTTCATAGAATCCAAGGATTTCATGAAATTCACGGACTTCCTTGAATGCCATGACACGAATTCTTTGAAATACCCGAACTCCATGAATTCCCTAAATAAGTCCGTAAATACATTGAATTTTATGAATTCCGTGAATTTCATAGTGAATTCCTTAAATTCGATGAATTCTGCGAATTTCGTGTGGTATATGAGTTCCTTGAATTTCTCGAAGTCTTTGAATTCCATGAATTCCATAAATTCCATGAATTTCATGAATTCCATCAATTTGGTCAATTCCTTGAATTCCACGAATCCGTGAATACAGTGAATTCCGAGAATTCATTCAATTTCATTAAATCCATGAATTCTATCAATTCCGTGAGTTCCATGAATTCCGTGAATTCCATCAATTGCGTGAATTCCATCAATTCCGTGAATTCCATCAATATCGTGAATTCCTTCAATTCCATTAATTCCGCGAATTTCATGAATTTCATTAATTCCTTGAATTCCTTGAACTTCGTGAATTCCGTAATTTCCATTAATTCCGTGAATGCCTTATGCACAATTTTCGACTCATAAACGGTACAATACATGTATTGGAATGCTCGAAAAAGATTTCACACTTTACAACACTTACAATACATGCATTGCAAGGTTCATGCCTTAATCAGCAGGTTTACGGATATATTAAGGTTATAAAATTTCAAGAGAAAATTTCAAGACTGGTTGCAATGACCGCCATTTTCATTTACTCGCATCTAAATCAAATTTTAACAAAGGCTACTTGAAAGACATTGTACGCGGCATTTGAAAGAAAATTAAAACTCCTAAGCTTGCTATTTTACTTGCCGTGGTCGAACCCCAAATTAAAAATTTACAATAGCATTGTTCACACACAAAAAATGCCAATCACGTGCCCCTGTTTGAGATTATGAACCGGAAGGGCACATAGCCTCCAATTTTGAGAGTTTACTAGATGAGGAGAATCAAACCTAAAATACGCGCAAATTATCGAAATGATTTTAGTCGCGACATATGAAACGAAGATCGATTCAAAGGCAAAAAAAAAAGAAGAGAACATCAGAAGAACACAGAAACCCGCACAGAGAGCACTTGCGAGATTCTGGTGAATCACTTTGGCGATACTTCATCCGAAAATCAAGGGAAAATACTTATAAGAAGTCTCGCCGAAGTGCTTTGCCGAAATCAAATTAACATACCTCAACTTTCGAGACCAAATCGGCCTTACTAAAATCCATTTTTATAAATTTTTTATAACAAAACTTTCTTATCTATTAATCTTCTACACACATTTAGCGAACTAGGCACATCTATGCCGACCAAAGCGAAGAACGATAATGACAGGCCGCCACGCAACGTTGATTCACACGGAAGGTGTGTTCGTTCTTCTCCGACCCAGTCGACCAACGACGAGCCAGTATTTACGTGTCAACAGATGCAGTAAATGCGATTCGAGGGAATTTTCAATCCATCAAGGCTGCCGCAAGTAAAGTCATTAATCCTAGCGACCTCGGTACTTCGATCATTTCCGGGAGGACACTTTTGTATTCAGGCCCTGTGTCAATGTTTAATATGGTTTTGACACCACCGGAGCTACCGGTAGTCTATAATCTGGAAGAGGACTAGCCTGTCTTAGGCGCACTCCTCTTTCCAAAGCGTATGGCCACTTATCTACTGTGCCGGAAAGAGAACGCGTGGTTTGTGGGATTCCCTCCTCTCACTCTGCCTTGGCATGGGTGAACAGTGGCAATGTACCGGCTGGCCTGATTGGGTCTATTGCAGTCATAGTCATGGGAACGTGTACTTTAAAAGATATCAAGATGGCGGTTCCCCAGGTCACGCTGTCCCCAACCCTGGAGTAGCGATCTCTCTCTCTCTCTCTCTCTTGTTCGTAGTGACAGTATGTAAACAAAATGATACGAAGATAATAAATAACTAACGTAAATAAAACATGTATATATCCACATAACAGTGCTCCCTGCGAAAATGAGGACTGACGTTCTTCGGTACCAGTTGAGTTACAACAACAACGAAAACTTTCTACAATGTGATGTTGAGAAGACCCCGGTGCCGGTAAGGTATTGTTTACGTGACGGTTGAAAAACACCTCGACACACTATATATTCAGTTAGCTGTTGCTGCAGAAAAAATATCATGAACTTACTTAATGTTGCCTATTAAGCTATTTGTTTCATCATTAGCTGCGTTCATTTTTATGAATCAAGTTGTTTCTAAAACAATTCTCCAGCACTTTTCTTCAAATAAAGAACTTGGTTCTTTGAATAAACTATTATTTTGTCACCCTTTAATACGCTCATTCTGAAAGTTATATATCGCATCTTATGATCACAGAAATATTTACTCATATTAAAAATCCATTTCTTTGTTTCCAAGAAACATATGGTAAAATATAGGGTGATATTGTTTGAAGGAAATATTTTCTGGATTTGAAATCACATCGAGTACCTAATTTTTATACAAAAATCTCTTATTTCTCCGAACAAATAACAACGTTTCTTCGCTTGGTTAATATTTCACTAACTGACATCAATAATAATTTACAACATTAATTTTATACATTTGGTTTATATGAAACCATTTTTTTATTGAGAAATGTTCTATAGGACGTATTCAGTACAATAATTTCTTTGAAACAAGTACATATTTCTTTATATAAATATAATTAAGAAAATTATGTTTGACATAGATTATATTTTGTGAGCCTGATTCTTTGAATGTCAAACTAGGTTTTGAGCTGACAAGAAATCTGGATTTTTTTTTAATTTACAAGAATTTGGTAGTTGAATTTGAATGTTGGACGTTCAAGAAGAAATGTAATTTTGATTTATTTTGAGTTCAGTTTCTTCAATTTCAACGATTTTTGTTTTATATAACCGATTACTTAGAAAAAATTTGTATATAACCTGACTCTGTTAGGAGTTACAATTATTATTCGACCTACAAATAATTTTCTTTGAAAATACCAATTTTAGATGATAAGCAACACTGTAGCCTAAAACTATTAAAGAAACTATTAGTCTTTAAAATCTAATTATTTCGGTTTCAAAATTTTAGTTTTAAGATTTCTTCGAAAATTGATGATTTTATATAGAAACTCTTTAAAAAAATACTATTTTTTTAGTAAAAAGCACAAATGTTTCTAAATTCGCATAATTCGGATAATTTACAAATAAAAGGTTGTATCTTTTAATTGTATCATTAAGAATTGAAAATAGTCAAATTAAAAATGAAAATTTTAAGATGCGCAACAGAAGCAGGAACTTTTCTTTACTGTATGGAAAATTAAGCATTTTTATCTTTGTTCAGTAGAATCACTGTAAATGTATAATTACCCCTATGACGGTGTCCTCATAGTGTGTAATACTGTAGACTTGAAGTGCTCTATTCGAATATTACAACTTAATGCAGGTAACTTCAAACTAAAACCAAAATGGCACTGAATTTTGACTAGTGTTTTCTTTTAGACCCGTGAATGATCAGCCTACAGACGACCTCTTATGGACTTGCTCGTGCATTATATTTATTATTCGATTTGAGGGTGTTAATTTGATCTACAATACAAAAATTCAGGTAGGAAATAGTCTTCGTTTCCTTATATTGATGCAGACTTTAGTATTAATTAAATACCATTGAAGCAGAACGGTGCTTTCAGACTTACTGTGATGTTGGGAAAAGATTGTTCAAGAGAGAGGTCTACTCAGCGGCGTCAGACTAACGGCGGTGGCCGAAAGTTAATTACTGAATTACAGTTTATTTCCTTATTGCACTTTATCGATAGAGATTAGGATATATGGTATCTAATAATTATGTACTTAAAAAACGGGTAGAGTCTGGTTTGTTATCTATTGACTAACTGGATTACCCCAGAAACGTTAATTTCTCACAATAAAAGTATTTACTCATTCTTTAAAATTCGAGCCTTGATGAACGACTTACAGTTGTGATTGTCAATGAACTAGGTTTAATAAGAAGTTTCAGTTTGGCGACTTAAACGATGATTATTTTATATAATCTTGGGGCAAACGTCCATCGCATATGAAATACTTCTGTAGCGAATAACACGTTTCTGGATTCGAGGTATTTCTGATATTGCTAATCGTGACGTTGTCATCTTCTAGCGAGACACAAATAATTGAAATGGGAAATAACTACAAAGGCGAAAGTTCCCAACCATGCAGAAGGACTCAAAAAGTTGCAGGTGGTTGAGAACAGGGAGATTGAGTATGACCGAAATCAAAGCTTACAGAAGATTCATAGTAGGAAAGATCTAAAGAGTAAGGGAGATGAAGTATCCAGAAAAAATAGGAAAAAATCTATTTCGCAAACGGGTAAAGATAAACACTATTGGAATATTCCTCGGATAGGATTGACACTAGCAGTATTTCTCAATCTAGAAGAAGAGCGTTTACTTGCTATTTTGTGTTTTAGTGATTTGATTGTTTACCTTCTTCATGGGTTGCTGGTTTGTTAATGAAGCAGTCATCTAAGAGCAAAGCACTACAGAGAAGGTCGTATACAACGTGTCAATTGGACAGGTGCGAGCACTCACTGTTGCTGGAAGAGAATTATTTCTTTCCTCTTTCGCTATAAGCCTTAACTGATACTGCATATTCCCTTCTGCCCGTGTCAAATGATCCTCTATTCTCTCTGAGCTTCATATAACGCCCTCTTTTTGTCATCACTTCCCTCTTATGTACCTATTTCTTAAGTTTCACTAGTAACATTTTTTTGCCTCTTCGCGTTTCCTTTCCTACACTTCGCACTTCCTCTATCTCTACTTTAGCATCTATCTTTTTTAGCACATCACCCACTTCTTCCATCAGTTTCCTCCCCTACAATCTGAAACGGTCTATTACTATGTTTTGTTTTCTTTCATATCTTTCTTTCGTTTCTAATCTTCTTTCTATTTCCCTTGGCCTTACCCACTCCTTATTTCCGCTCCTCCCATCACCAATCTTCCAATTGGATTTTGCCATCTTTACTATCCTACATTGCAACTGTGTTACCTTTTCACGCAATTCTTCTAACTTTAACACGACTTCTACCGGCCCTCTATGTTCAACGTTGTCTTTGTCTTTCCCCTTATATTTCAGCCCCGCTCTATTTGGATCTTTTTCCGGTGGTCTCCTAAACATTTTCGGATTTGTTAGGGTGGATCCTACTTCTATCTTATCTTCACTGCTTCCTCTTTACGCCTTATCCCTCTTCCTATTTATGAACAGTGCTATTCAGTGAAAACTATCCGCCCTCAATCCCCCCCTTGCTACCGTTTTTCTATATTGTCTTCTTCTTTTTGTCTCACTTTTCAGCGTGCAGAACATTTCCTTATCTCAATCCATCGGATCGATTCAAAGCAGCCTCTGTCCGTATCGCTTTGCGTAACTTACGTAGCTTCTGCCTCCACGGCGCTACCTCACCCTACTAAGCGTACCTTCTTCCGTGCTTTTCTCTTCCTATCCCTCCCTCTCGCCGCTACTCAGCTGCACCTATCTCCCCACTCTGCTCCTCTCGCTAAACAAACTAACCTTTTAGCCTACCCAAAAAATTCTTAATTTCCCAAAATATCAAACAACTCTCCACTTTAATCCTGTTCAACATTAAAACCCTTACTCACAAAAACCACTCACACACTCCTACCATTAACTCACCTCAAATTCCAATCGAAATTCGTACAATTAGCACCATTCCTGAGTCACTATCTGGTTAGAAAATTCCAGTAATTGTTTGCAAATTTAATTATTTTGCATGAAATTAAACTATTTTTTTAAAAGTTCATCTTTCTTGTTCGACAATTTAACTTGTTTGTCAAACCATCATCTATCTTGAGACGTTTCAAATCGTCACCGCACTAACAAATATAAGGAAGTAATTAGAGAGCGAATATAAGTCAGCTGGATAGCTGAAAATCAATAAATTCGCGTCATCAGCCGATGAGAAATTAAAAGATAAACAGAGATAATAATACAAATTCAAGTTCAGAAATATAGGTCATTAAGGCAAGCGGAAAATCTATGATTGCGTGTGCAATCAGACCCCAAGATTAGGGAAACCAGCGGGACTGATGCTACATAGAACCACTAGATCTAAACGGGGCGATCGAGACTTCACTTGGGATCCAACCCACCGGGAGAACCATTTCCAGCGCACGGCAGCGACATTTTATGTGCGAACACCTTTACCAAGACGCCCACGGTCTGGCGCATCATAATTACTTACAAGCATCGGGGAGTTTAGCGATGACTCAGGTGTTTATATTTAAGAATTTTTTTCCTTTTTTCGGAAAACGGAGAAACGACCCTCTTAAGGGTGAGAGATAGGTGAACCGGCTTCCCATTTTAAAATTGAGTAGAGGCGAGACGTTCCACTTTAAATAGAAAATTGACACCTGTAAATCAAAGTGGGCTTTTCAACCAGGCAATCATTAAGGTTAGGTAACCCAAGCGGAATTTTGAACTCAGCCTTGCACTTAGCTGAATGAAAATGATGTTTAGTTTTGAAATGTGAAAAAGAACAGGGCGAGAGGCTAGCAAAAAGCTACTGGATGTAAATAAAAAGAAAAAACTTTAATTGCGGATAAAATGCATGTGCACTCAAGCAAATCGAGTAAAATTATTCTCAAATGGTTCTAGGATATCAAGCAAACTGGCGTTTCGCGTAATTTCGTCTGCGCTTAAGTTAGTCCGTATCCTCAATAAAATTTCGATTTATGATTTGTTGATCAATCTTTAATTGAAATGAATCGGAACAGAAATGACTTGAATTTTATAGAGTCTCTGGTGCTTTTTGAGGTTAGGTCGCAGGAAAACTTAATATCACGCCAATTTTTAGATGTGAACTACTTTAAATTTCGAGACTAGTTTTAGTGTCCTTCCATCACTGAATCCAGTTTGCATAATTGAACTTAAGATGTCGCATAGGCTAAGTTAAAAGCAAATTAAACGACTCCTCTCATGAACACACTTATATTTATGCAAGCCGTTTAAAATACGATATAAATATTAAAGATAAAAGTAAAACAATCTATTCCTGGGATAACTTAGCCTTCGAAATGCCTAAGTCAAGATTTAGAGTGAATTAATCGCAATTCTAAAATCAGTGAAATAAGGTCAAGCTGGAACAGCTATATACTTTTCTGTATGATCTCATTTACCAACGATTGAGTAATGTTACAATCTGGATAAAAAATTCGACCCTTTTGATTAAATATTTATCTTTCTTGTTAAATTTTGTTATTATTTTGTCGAGAATTCAAATACTCAGGTAAAATTCTAGTATTTGGTTCAATATTAACTTTTTGATGCAAATTCATATTTTTTGGTCCGAGATTCAACTGCTTCGTAGAAAATAATTTTTTTTTGTTAAGAATCCATACTTTTCGGTGGAAAATTCCATTTTTATGTAGAAATTTTTTTTTATTTTTTCTTAATTGATCTTTTTTGATTACAAAAATTTTCAACTATTTTGTTGGAAATGCAATATATTACGATTTAATATCTTAGAAATTTAAAGCGTTTGAAATTGAATTTAAGATAGCACCTAAGTTAATTTTATTCAAAAAAATCTACTTATATATTATTTTTATATTTTTGTGAAAAATCACCTTATTTGCCCTTGGTTGAAGAGCGAACTTTCTTCTTCTCCTGACGGACATTCTCCAGAAATAACTGTTACTCCTGCCGAGCCTTGCCTTCGTGTCAGGTCCAGGTCTCCACCTGCTGAACCTTCTCTTCGTGAGAGGTCCACGTGTCATCCTGCCAGGCATCATCCTTCTCTCGTACTTAGATTAGCACTTGAAGACCTTTGTTCTATTCGGCTTATTCCCCTCAGGAAACCGCACCGGGTATTTGAAATTCGAAGATACATTTTTCCTAAGGGTAAACCACTTGAATTGAGAGGAGCACGTGGTTCATCAGTGCCCATGCCAACCGAAGAGCAGATTGTTTTAACAACATCCACGGGTGACGTCATTGCAATACTGGAGCGTAATACATTTATTCGTGGAATATATACTCGTGTTAATGGTGTTAAAAAACGGGCGAAAATAAATATAAACAGCGGAGCAGTTGACTTATTGAACCAAGATGAAATAGATGAAACTCCCATAGGCAAGCATAATCCAATCAATAAGAATTATAGATTATCACACGTAAACCAATTGTAAACCAACATCCTCCACACAATAATTACATTAGGGAAAATGGAAAAGTTGAATACGTCACTATTTGTGATCCGATGTTGGATCAAAAGCCTAGAAATAACTTGCAATTACAATAAAAAGTGAATGTATTATAATTCTTAAGGCTTATATAGAAAATAATATCTCAACGTCAAATGGCAACAGTTTGCAACAATGAAAGAGCGTTTTTGTATTCAAATGTATTATGTATATTCAGTTAGCTATTGCTGCAAAAATAATTAAAACTATTAATCTTTTTGTTTCATTTGAAGTTGCTTTTATTTTTATAAATTACGTGGTTTTTAAAACAAATCCCCATCTCTTTAATTTAAATCAAATGTTGGCTCTTTGAATAAAGTAATGTTTTTTCAACTTTGTTACATGCTTATTCTGAACCATATAGCGCATCTCAGGATCCCATAAATATTTACTTTTGTTACAAAGCCATTTCTTTCTTTCCAAGAATTATTTCGTGGAATTTGGGTACACTACTTTGAACGGAGGAATCACATATTTTAATTTAAAAAAAGTTTTATTTCAACCCGTAGACTTTACATAATTGGTTTGAAGGAAATATTTCCTTGATTTAAAATCACATCAACTACCTATCTTGTAAACACAAATCTCTTATATATTTCAACCAATAACGACTCTTCCTTACTCAGTAAATATATCACTGTCTGATATTAATATTAATTTGCAACAATAATTTTATACATTTGGTTTAGACAAAAACCGTTTCTTTGAAATAAGAAGGCTACGTCTTGTCGTCCCGAGAAATTCGGGGAGGTGGAAAAGGGAATGGACTAGTCGTCCCGACATTGCAAGACGACTAGCCGAGGGGAACTAAAATTTTTATTTATTTTGAGTTTAACTTCTTAAATTTGATGAAATGAATAACATTCGTAAATATCGTTTTCTTAAAAAATTTATAAATAAAAAAATACAAATGTGTTCATGACAAAATTCAGCACTCTGACAAAGTAAAGGCAATACTTTGAGTCTGTTCATCGTCAAATAAATTTATCATTTATTCTTGGACCTCTTTCTCTAATTCGCATGAAGTACTTTGTGTTCCCTTATATTCTAGTGAATGGTAGATGCTTGAATTTAAGCGATGAAGCATATCCTTTGTTGTTCGGAAGTCCGTACAACACGTGTTATCAATCTGAAAGAAATAATCTCATTCACGAAACGAAAAAATATTTTTAATTTATATTTCATTACTGAACGTACTTTCATGTGCACACGCTGACGATTTAAAGCATCTAGCATTTCTAGCTGCATGAGATTTCTATTTTTAATTTTAATGCAGATCGAAGAGCAAACATAGATAAATCTTTAAATGGTATTCCTCTGCCAGCATTAGTACAAGATAATGTGTAATCGAAACTTCATTATGGATCTACAGTAAAATACCTAAAAATTCCAAAGGAAACAGATCAAAATTTAGTCTCGCAATTTCAGCCAAAACTGATCGTGAAGCAAATAGTGTCACTTTGTTGATTGCTTTGACATTTGGAGGCAAACAGTTACATAACTGACGACCTAAGTTCAATAAGAATCCGCAAATTTTTTCCGAACATTTATGAGTTCAGCCTCAGCAATCTCTAAATTTTTAGCCAATTGGTTGAAATTATCTCTAAGGTTAAATCTATCAAGAAGAAGATTTGCGCTTATGTCAAAAGCCTTCGCTAACATTTGCACTTCCTCAAGCCTTTATACTCCTGGTCTGCTAGTTTCAGCTAGAGCTTGGAGTACTGAGACACGCGCAGCGAAGCTGTGAAATAAATTCCTAAGATCTATGTAAAGCTTTTTTATTTTAGCGTCAGAGTGTTCAAACGCAAAATTTACTTTCAGCACTTCTTTTTAAATTGTCTTGAGAAAAGTCTTATGAGGCAGATTTCTGTCAACCTAAAGAGTGGACAGCTTTTTTGCTGTAGAGTAATTTTGTTAAGCTTGAAACTTGAAAAATTCTTTTAGTTCAGACCACTGCTCTATAATTTGTAAACTAACTGGAAGCTACACGAATCAACGTGTTGTACTGAGCAATCGAAGCTTTCCTGGTGTTTTTCCACCACTTCTTTCCCGACAATTCAGAGAAACAAAGAATTAATGAAGTACTAACAATTGTATGTCACTAAAAGTTTTAGAACACAAGCGTTATTGTTTTGTTTACCTTGATGAAAGTTGCATACGCATGCGATCTTATTGAGCTATGCACAAAACAATTGTACGCATTTTACACTAAATGCGTGGCATCGTTTGGTATTGTCTGGCAAGCATACTGCGCAGACTTATACAGTGAATGCCAAATACATTTAACGAATTGTAAGTGAGGCACTCTATCTCGTTAATAAATAAAAAAGAATTCTGTGAGCCACACATTGCTGACGCTCCATCCGTGCCCATGGGTTGAAGTTGATTGAGAGGCGAACCAATGGTTTCCAGGTATTCAATGAGAGCTTGAACAAGATTTTGAATTGTGCATATTACAACTTGTACAATACCCAGGAAATCGGTTACAAAAGTTTGACGATGTCAAACTATTTTGTTTAAAATTCTTTTCTTTGAGAAGCAAATTCAACTATTTATTCAAAAATTAACAATCTTTTTTAAAAATACATCTTTTTGATTTAAAAATTTAACAATTTGGTAAAGAAAATCAGCTATTTTATAAGGAATTACATTTTTCTTCAAACTTTAAATTTTTGGGTTGAAATTCAATTGTTTTGTAGATAATTATATTTCCTTTGTTTGAAATTTAATCTGTTTTTGATGATTCGACTATTTTGTTTGAAATTCATGTATTTTGTTGAATATTCATCTATTTTGCTGAAAATGCAATATATTACGATCAGAAATTTTTGTAATTTAAACCGTTTTAAATTGAATTCAATATAGTACCAATGTTAATTTTATTTTAGAAAAATTCACACATAATTTACATCAAGATTGTCGTGATTTATCACCCGATTTCCCTGATGACAGTTGAAGAATCTTTAATTAGCGTTTACTTTTCAAAAAAATTATGTAAGTTTCTTAAGGCAAACACCTAATAAACGTGCGTGGAATTAAACACCACTAGACTTAATAAATTATGTAATCCTAAAAGATAAGCTATTTACAATCTATGCTCAAGAACGTGAAAAATACATGTATCGCAGAACAGTATATATACATGAAACATCGCAATAGTAATTAGTTACGCTGTTCTCAAAATTCTGCGTCATTCTTTTCTTCCTGTATTTTGAAAACATGAGAATCGTTCATACTCTCATCTTCACCATGGTCGTTATACTGAATTCTATTGGTACGTAGAATAAATTAATATAATCCTTTTACTACTTGAGATTCACCGTAGAGTGTTACCAATTTCTCCTATTTTTGAAAGTCACCTTTTTTCGATTAAAAACTGAAATGCAACTTACAACACCTGAGATTTCATTCGTTTAAATTGAAATGAGCTTCAATTTTTTTGAGACCGGGAAAAAGTCAAATAATGACAGTGAATTTATTTACTGATAGGGAAAGTCTTGCTTTGCAATTTCGCTACAAAAAGTTCATGATATATAAACGTAGATAAAATAAATATAATTCTCTTCCTGTTTGCAGAATTAAGTTTTCAGTTTGACTGTTTACCTAATGGTGACCCTATTCCAAATGTGCCTCGTCGTGAACCTTCTTCTCCTGACAGAAATTTTCCAGAAAGAACTCTTCCACCTGCTGAGCCTTCTCTTCGTGCCAGGTCCCGCTCTCCTGCCAGGCATTATTCTTCATTCATATTCGGATTTCCTGTTGAACAACTTGGATTAATTAGACTCATTCCCTACAGAAAGCCGCAACGGGTATTTGAAATTCGAAGATACACTTTTCCTCAGGATAAATTACTTGAATTGAGAGGAGAACGTAGAACATCTAAGCCCATGCCATCCGAAGAACGACTTGTTTTAACAACATCCTCTGGTGACGTCTTCGCCATATTGGAGCGTAACAATACAATTCTTCGTGGAATATATACGCGCATTAATGGCGTTGCAAAACGGTCGAAAATAAACATGAACAGCGGCGCGGTTCACGTATTGAATCAGGATGAATTGGATGAAATTCCCATAGGCAACAGTAATCCAATCAGTACGAGTTATAGAATATTAAATGTAAACGAAATTTAAACCATAATCCGCTTCACCATGATTCTATTTAAGAAAACGTAAAAGCAAAATGCATTATGGTTTGTGATCCGATGTCGGATCAAAATGCTGTAAGTAACTAGTAATTACAATAAAATGTCAATGTGTCAC
>CAKNWW010000081.1:0-18948 GCA_932074435.1 Andricus kollari
CAGTTGGCGCGCGAGCTGTGGATTTGTCATCACACACTTCATAAGGCAAAGCTACTGACCATCAGGCAGCATATTGTTGACGGTATACGAGTACTATCTAACGCTAGTAGACGTCTAGAGCGAAGAGAGAGGTGCGTCATAGAAAATCAACAGTTTATGTCTGACCCATCTCGACTCTTCCAAGACCCTCCAGTTATTGTCGACTACCCGCCCACACGAGAGGAGGTCGAGGCATTTTGGAGATGAGTCTGCGAAGTCCAGCACCCACTGAAAGAACACTCGAAGAATATAAATAGCTTCAAGGAGCCGTGTAAGACCTTATGGTGGAAGAAATTTCCTTCAACCCACCAGCATCCGGCTCGCATTTTCACCTCATATCTAAATTTGGAAGAGCCTATTCCGGAGTGGTTGGTAGAAGCGCGCACAGTGCTCCTGCCAAAGACGGGCAGCTTAGTTGACCCTAAAAATTATAGGGCAGTAACTTGTCTGAATACACTGTATAAGATCTTCACAGCTCTCCTAAATGATAGGATTGTTTGGTCAATTGGACCTGTGTGGCGAGAGACGTACGAACAACGTGGCTCAAAGAAAGACGTAGCTGGATGTCGGGAGAACCTGCTCATCGATAGATGTGTCGGTGAAGAAGCAGCATTCTATCAGCGCTACCTATCGATGGCCTGGATTGATTACTGGAAAGCTTTTGATTCAACCTCCCATAGACTTATCATCTGTCTGTTGGAAATCCTAAAGGTTCATCCACACATCGTGAGGTGCGTAGCGAGATAAATGCCGCTTTGAAAAACCAGATTCACTATCTCATCTGAAAAATATCGTGTGATCACTAACAGTGTCACGTTTCAGAGATGTGTGTTTCAAGGCGAAACCATAAGCCCTCTCCTCTTTTGCCTCACATTATTGCCACTGTCTCTCGCACTTCGCCATTCCGAAGGGTACCTCTGCAGCAAACATGGAAACCGAGAGAATAAAGTCACTTATGCATTTTACATGGATGATCTTAAGATCTATGCTAAAATCAGGAGAAACTACATCTAGCTCTAGACATTGTAAAAGAGTACACTCAAGAAATTGGAATGGAGTTCAGGTTAGAAAAATGCGCTAAGGTTTATTTGAAGGAAGAGAAACTTAATGGAATCCCGGAAGTCCCTGAGCTCGTTGACAGAAGCGCTATACGACACCTTGGCGCTGGAGAGACCTATACATACCTGGGTGTGCCACAGAGCCGCATTCAGGTCGTGACATCTGTAAAGGATACTCTCCGATGCGGATACAAACGTCTCATTCGACGGAGTTGGTCTTCCGCACTCTCAGCGAGAAACAAAGTATCTGTGATGAACATGCTTGCCGTCCCGGTAGAACTTTATTCATTTGGAGTGGTTCCATGGACGAAGGACGAGCTCAGATCCCTCGATACCGGGTCCTGAAAGGTTATGGACATGAACAAAAGCATGCACCTTAAATCTTCTGTTCCGCGACTTTACATCTCATGCCGTCTAGGTGGTCGCGGAATACTGAATCTTGAATGTCTTCACAACAGGATTATTTCGGATACAGCGCATATAATCGCAAATGGACAAGACCCGCTTCTTAAAATGGTCAGGAAACACGAAGAAGTTAGCAAAGGGGCGTTTCTCTACAAAGCAGCGGAGGAGGCTGCTGAAACACGCGGCCTAGACTTCATTATCAGGGATGAGCGAAGTGCATCAAATCTTGTCCATCTCGAGTACTCACTTCTGAAGGCCCGGATTAAGAAAGCACAGGAGAAAAACTTCCGCGAACAGCTTGTCGAGAAGAAGATGCACGGCATCTTCCACAGAAATGTGGAGGATCTGTCAATGTCGTATGAGGTAACGTTTGCTTTCCTTAAATCACCCGGATTGAAGTCGTGCACGGAGGATTTCATTTTGGCATGCCAAGTTGGTGTCATTTTCACTTTAGCATACCGTCATCACATTTTGAGCCAAGACATTCCCGATGATAGTTGAAGAGCGTGTCATGCACACCCCCAGCATCTAGCACATACTATCTGGTTGTGCAAATCACGCGGGAACGACCTACATCCAAAGGCACAATGCGGCAATAAGAGTGCTCTATTACCATCTCTGTCACTCTTACGGCATCAGCCCAAATAACGCTCCGCTAAACGCTCCTACGAAAATAGAGTCAATTGTCGAGAATGAAAATATCGGATATACTGGAACATCATATTCTCGACAATTGTTTATGTTGCGCATTCGAGGCCAGACATAGTTCTTCTTGACTTCGAGAAACGAACGATGTTCTTTTTCGAATTATCGGCACCACCTGACAAAAACATCATAGCCAAGGAGAATGAAAAGAAAGAGAGGTATAAAGAACTTATAAGGGAGTTGCGACGGCTGTACCCGCAATATTCCGTTAAGCTTATCGTCTTGATCATCGGCGCTCTTAGCTCGGCGCATCATATCCAGAATAACTTCATCGGTACCAGCAATAAGATTTAATCAAGGAATCTGGAAGAGTTTAAAACAACTTTTTAATATTAAAAAATTTTAGTAAAACTTTGTGTTACTTTAAAAGATATATCAAAGTTTTCATAATCTTAAGAAGCCTAAAAAATGGTTTACATCTTACGAATATTTCAAAAAATGTTAACGAAATGAAGATTTTTGAAGATTTAGAAAACAATTTTAGAAGCTTTTTAAGAATTCGGAAAGATTTTCAGAGCATGACATTTTTTCAAAGATTCCTGGGAAACTTCAAATGATATTTTATTATAAAAAATTAATTATTAAGGAAAATTTAAAAAGATTCCTAAATATTGCAAGAGACTGCTAAAAATATCAAAAAAAAATGTGGAAGATTTGGCGGAATTTTTTTGATTAAAAAAATTTTTTCACAAATTGTAAGAAAAATTTAGAATAATTTCAAGACATATACACAAATTTCATGAATACCTTGAATTTCTGGAATTCCGTCAATTCTGTGAATTCCTTGAATTCCATGATATTTCTTGAATTCCATGAATTCCTTGAATTCCTTAATTTCCATGAATTTTTCGAATTCCATGAATTCCTCGAGTTGCATGAATTCCTCGAATTCCATGAATTCCTTGAATTCCTTGAATTTCATGAATTCCTTGAATTCCATGAATTCCTTCAATTCCATGAATTCCTTGAATTCCATGAATTCCTTGAATTTCATGAATTCCTTGAATTTCATGAATTTCATGAATTTCATGAATTCCTTCAATTTCATGAATTCCTTGAATTGCATGAATTCCTTGAATTCCATGAATTTCTTGAATTCCATGAATTCCTTGAATTCCATGAATTCCTTGAATTCCATGATTTCCTTGAATTCCATGAATTTCAGGAATTCCATGAATTCCTTGAATGCCATGAATTGCTTTAATTTCATGAATGCCGTGAATTCCATGAATTCCTTGAACGCCATAAATTCCTTGAATTCCATGAATTCCTTAAATCCCATGAATTCCTTGAATTTCATGAATTCCTTGAATTTCATGAATTCCTTGAATTCCTTGAATTCCATGAATTCCTTGAATTCCATGAATTTCTTGAATTCCATGAATTCCATCATTTCCTTGAATTCCATGAATTCCATGAATTCCATGAATTCCATTAATTCCATGAATTCCGTGAATTCCATGAATTTCTTGAATGCCATGAATTACTTGAATTCCATGAATGCCGTGAATTCTGTGAATTCCTTGAATCCCGTGAATGATGTTCATTCCACGAATTCCATGGATTTTTTGACGTTCTGGAATTCCATAAATTCCGTGAATTTCTTGAATTCCATGAACCCAAAATAAATAATTAGTGAGGTCTTACCAGCCTGACATAATCAGCACACTGGTCTCTCTGTTTTCCTATTTTCCAAACTACCCTCGGCTTTTGCTCGGGACGTGAGAGCTGATTTGGTGGCAGCGGCGGGATTGTCACTTCCGTTTAAACTCAGTGTTTTCATTAACAAATTAAATACAGTGTAGTTTTAAGATAGCTAATTCATCGGCACTCGAGAGTATAAGTCCTTCTTAGATACGTTGCTCGGTCACCTTCGGGGCAAGACAAAGTTCGAAGTGTATGATAGGCGTTGGTATACTTCGCGTGCTCGCAAGCTCTGCCATCGATAACAAACCTACGAAACACCCTGATTTAACCTTATATGTACTGCTTGTAGCAGGATTGTGCAAGTGAAGGGTTTCAATCAACGTCATCGAAGATCATCATTCAACAGTCGCATTTTAGATCATTCCGCGAACTAACATTATTTTAAAACGAATTTTATATTTAGAATTTTGAATCTGCAACTTCCAAAGCCTAAATAAACCACATTTTGAAATAATAAAGAGCCTGTACTCATCACAATCTTTTCAAATTTTAACAAATGTTTAAGATTACAACTTCCATTCACAGTATCTTGCGTCTCTTTATGAGGATAAACACAAATATCATTTTACTTCCGAACCAAAAGATTGCATGACCGATACTTAATCCACTCATAGACAGAATCACAATTTTATGGCAAGGAGTTCTTACAATTAATTCATTTAAAGAACCTTTTATACCAAAGGCTGATGTCTGACGATCTATTACAGCTTATAAATAAGCAAAAGTCCAAAACGATAATTTCAGTTCACACAAACTACTTTAAAAATAACGTAAGCGAATTCGTGTACAACCCAGCTTTGAACTATAATTTAATTTAATTGAATAGGCTGGCACCCTTTAATAAAATTATTCATAAAAATTATAATTTGTCATGCAAATTCATTATCAACAATTGCCACGGTTCGAATTCCAATATTAGATGAAATTGCTGAATTTAACGTCATAACCTCGAAAATTCCAACCGAGATCTCTGGTGTAGTGGGTAGATCATTTTTAAAAGAGTTAAACTTATGTATTCCTGAGTTTCTTCAATGAATAAAAGAAATTTAGCCACATTTTGACTCAAATTTTCTAATTGCACTTAAAAGCTATGTGCTCTTAATAAGACGAACTCTCGGCATAATTACTCGACACGGTATACCGGTCTGACAACCAAGCTTTAAGCCGCTCGTAATCAATAAATAAATTCAGCAAATAACAAATCTACACTTGAGTTCTTTTCACGGGTTCCTCTAAATAGAGCCCTCACAGTAGAGGCAGTTCGCATAATGTAATCACCTTTTAATAATTGCTAACAGTGCAAACTCATGTAATCTATTAATCAAACAAGGTTTCAAAATTAAAAATGTTTAATTGTACGAACGCTACTACAACACGAAAGTAAGTGATTTCGTTTACGACCCATTCTTGGGTAATTACTGAACCCGGGTAAATAAAACTCAGACCTCTCCTTGAATTTACTCATTTTAATTCAATCTAATTTTTACAAAATGCCTAAGGATCCTAATCAAACTCAATTTGCTGGCAAAATAAATCGCACACACAGTGAAGCCATGATGATATCCATGGCAGAGTGTTTCGCCGTAAAACAAGGGATCGTAAACATCCCTAGCTATGGCGGAAAAACATGCCTGTTAGAGATTTTATTCAAGATTTTATAAACGGAGAATCATCAGCGCCAGCCAACTGTGAAACACAGTATCTTAAGGCGGTTTTAGCTCGACAAAAAGGCGCAGACAGAAATAGTTTTCACGGAAAAAGCTTTACAACAATAAAGGATTTAGATAAACATTTGAAACAACGTTTAGCCCCTCGTAAAACTTATGCGTGGTATTCACATGAAATTTCCACCATTAGAATGAGACGAGAAGAAAACGTTAGTGAATTCTTTGATCGCGTGATTCTTTCAAAATCAGAACCCCAAGCCGCACTCGAACATAAATACCCCAATTTGGTTCAACTTTAGCTCCGTTAAATGATTGTGCTCTTGAAGCTTTCAAACGTGGATTACCAGGTAGTATGTCAGGTTTAGTGGAAGCACGCAACCCCGCAAGTTTAGATAATGACTTAAAGGTCGCGCTGGAATACGAAGCGAGACAACAGTTAAATCCTCACTACCCCACATATTATTATCATGAACGAAGATATTATCAGCCTAATTATCCAGGAGCACGGGATTGCAGTCCTAGCCCGCATGTGCGTTTTGTGACCTATTCACCTGGAGGTTCAGTTTATCCCAATGAAAGTAAATCACATTTTTCGAGTAATTATAGCCGACGTCAACCAAATATATGTCAACCCTTATATGCCGCATAATTCTCATCATCAATATCCGACTACTTCTATGTCGAGTAATGGATATTCCAATTCAAACTATTCCCGAGGGGAGTGATCACACCACCCAGCGTACAATCCCCTAATCCAATCAACAATGAGACTTTAAACTACAATTCCGCTCGCTGTACAACCATTAGAATTTCCACTATAAGCACCATAAAGTTACCTATAGAAAATTCAATGGTGATTTTTCATGTAGTTCCACCGGATTTTCCCGTTAATACAGATGGAGTTCTGGGTCGAGAATACCTCCGTCAAGAAAAAGTGGAAATTTCCTTCTGGCATAATACCACAGTAACCCATTCCAAACCTACTAGGTCAATACCATTTACCGATGAAGAATAAAAATTCGAGCAAAAGCAAATAACTGACTACAAAGGGACAGGATCTAGAAAAATTAATATAAAAGCAAGATCGCGTCAAGTAATCCCAGTAGACGTATTGAACAATGAGATAAAGGAAGGGTATTTACCATTAATAAAATCAAGAGAAGGATTGCTAATGGGAGAAGCCGTAGTATCAAATTCCAGTGGAGTATGTCACATTAATGCCATAAATACCACTGATGAAGACCTAGAAGTGTAAATTGACCCACAGGAACTAATTCCCTTTGAATGTTACCAACCCCCAAGCGATGAATTTGAAGAATATTCATCTGAAGAGAATTATTTACGCTTGGAAGATAGAGTACAAGCTATTCTAGACATATTAGAACTAGATCATTTAAATCAAGAAGTGAAAGATCATGTAACGGAAATTGTTCAAGTATATCCAGAAGTATTTCAGTTATCCGGAGAATCCTTAACCCCCATGCATGAAGGTAAACATAAAATACACACAACCGATGATGTACCGATACATGTTCGCCCTTATAGATTTTCTCCTCAATAGATGGAAGAAGCTAAAATTGTAATAGATAGAATGTTAACAGAGGGTGCTATCGGACATTCAAAGTCACCCTATAGTTCCCCCATGTTAATAATTCCAAAAAAATTAGATAGCACGAGAAAGCGAAAATACAGGGTGGTAATTGATTTTCGGTTATTAAACGAAAAAACGATTGGAGACACTTATCCCCTTCTAAACATTACCGAAATTATGGATCATTTAGGAAAAGCTCAATATTTTACAGTTTTCGACCTAGCTAGCGGATTTCATTAGATCGAATTAAACCCTGCTGATAGATCAAAGACGTACGTCGTCGTCGGAGCTGTGTTAAGCCAAGAAAAAGGGGGCATAGATCTTCCCATATCATATTACTTTCACGTATTGAATAGTGCAGAATGCAATTTTTCCACTACTGAAAAAGAGTGTCTCGCTGTTTTATATGCAGTTCGGCAGTATCGACCTGGAAAAATTGAATACAAACGTAATACTAAGCAAGGTACTGAAAGAACAGCAAATGCTGTGACCAAAACTTCAAACCGATCCTCGATAGTAACGAAGAGCGGACCATCAACCAAAACCGTTACTTCAAGGCCTTCCACTTCCGGAACCCAACGAATAAACTTCAAACCCAAGGACGACAAGGCCAGGCCCAGACGATACTTCAAACCCTGTAGAGGACCTAAATGAAAGTAAAATAAGCAAACGCTTGCTCAGAAGAAGAGTCGTAGAAATGAGAAATAAAACTCGACCCAATTACCGCAAATCCAGTACCGACTCGGAAGAGGAGGCAGCCGAATCCAATCATCCAGCCCCTCCTATACTTCGGAAAAATCGAAGTGTTCTACCAAGTTTGGATGTACCTCTGGCAGCATTTCCAGCACGCGATATACCCAGAAGTGCTCCACCAAACGCCACAGCTCATTTCCAGGAACTTTTGAAAAAAGAAAGCACTCAAGAGCGACCAGAACAAGACGGTCCAGTAGTAGAAACACACACGGAAACCATCATTACCGTGAATCCTTCACAAAGCGACAGTGAGGGCAGCTCAGAAGAAGAAGAAACAAAAGGGCGAGCAGCAAATTAAAAAAGAAAAGAGCTCGATATCTCAAAATTAACTAGAGAAGAATTAAAAAATTCATTTACACAATTCGAAAAATTTCCGGAAGCTCATATAGAATGGGAAAAGGAGGGAAAGATAGAAGAAAACGAAGAAGCTCACGGAGGCATTATGTTTGTATCAGAAGGAGAAGACGATCCAGAAATTCTTCACGCATTGAGGAATTGGAACCCGATAGCGAGAGTGAACTTACTCGAAGAATAGATTCAGTGATGAATTGGGCGAAAAATGAACTACAGGAACTCAAATCACAAAAAGTGAAAAGTTCAAAATCAAGTAAGGACAGCGAAGACATGGAACTTGAGAAACAAGAACGCCACTAATTATAAACGAGCACCTGCCGATCGTCTCCAAGTTCGAACCTATGTATGGTAAATGCACTACAGTCTGTAAGACAGAGACCACAAGATACTTCAAGTATTACCATGAAGGGATAAGAACTCTGAGGCTACCGATAACTTAGCATACGTTCGGTTAATAAGAGATTGTAATTGCAGACTCTACCGCTACAAGATAATTAAGTATATTTGATAACATACGCATTTTGACGGGGTAATTTGTACCCCGCACAAAAATATTTAAAAACTATCAAATTCAACTTTGAAAATCAATTACTGTGGATATGAGTTTGGAATCACTCTAGAGGAGATATTAGCCTAGAATATGAGAGTTGGACGGCTAATATCACCTCACAACGTCATGATCGATTTTCTATTACTATTAGTAATTTAAATAAAAAAACTCACCTTGACTTTTGTATTAAAGTACGCCAGTTTAGAAAAAATAATAAATAATCTATCACCTTTCAAACTAGGGAGGTCAGTTCATCCGACCGGATGCACAAATTGTCAGACCACGGGCTTCCAATAAAATAAAATTCCGTATTTATGCTAATTTCCTCGTATTACGTTTTTGTATTCCATGTTCAACTTGGGTCGAAGGGTGGATCAACCACCCCCCACAAAACAAAAACAACCTCTGTCAGATCCTGTGAGGTTGGCTGCAGTGGATGTCTGCTATCAACAGGGACTACGAAGAGGAGATTTTCTTGGCGCATGCATAGCGGATGGGATTCCCGCACGTGCAAAAGCGCTCGGAAAAACAGGAGTAAGCGGCCATGAATAATCTGCGTCCTGACCCAAGTCACCCCACCCCTAGACCAACGACTAGCGGCAGACAATGAAGTCTTGCGTGGCAGCTAACGTATGCTGACACTTCGCCACCACGCTGCGGGTGACCGAACTTGGTGTTTGTCCTTCTCCTTCCACCTTCCTCTCACTCATCAGTTCTACGCTCTAAACGCGGATGGCACTCCGACTCTTGAAAGGAGAGAACGGAGACGCCACTCTAAGAAATGTCATTCGTGATTCTGAGTTCCGCCTGAACGCCTCGTGGCAATCCAAACATTCTGAAAGCAAATTGTAGACTAAAAGGACGGAGCATTTTACAAAATAAAAACTGAAAATGAGAATACAAGCTCGAGGAGGGAGACTGCTACCAGGTGGGTTCGCTTGTTTTTCTCTTTACTTAACATTAACTTCTTTCATTTCAACGTCGTGTGTCGAATTGGTAGACACCCGCCGTTGAAATTTGTTAATTGCTGACCTCGGTCAAGGTCAAGAGTTTAGTGGCTTCCGTAAAGTTAGAGTGGTGAACTTGCCGTGAGATGGGAAGGGTAACAACAATCAGAAACTCACGCGGAGTAACGATGGCGGGTATCCTCTACCCGGCCTGAAATGTCGGCATTTAAAGGCGATCGTTTTGTTTGGGTGGGGCGAACGCCCACTCGTGGGGAAACTCTTTTGTTTAATTATTGATTCTATAAATAGTGTCAATTATATTTGAATTTACTTGACAAAATGTGTGAATTCAATTATTTCAACCCTCTGCGCTGGTCCTTACCGGCCCACTCTACTGGAGCTATCGGGCAAGCTAGCGATTAGTTAAATGAAAATACCCTGAAAGTTTTGAAGAGAATTGAATGTCATTTCGCCTTTTGTAAGTTTTAGTTTAGGTAAACAATCTGGCGTCCATAAGGCAATTCTTTGACTCATTCGGAGTCCAGAATAACGTATAAAGTAAAGTAAAATCGTTAAAAATAAAAATAATCGGCTAAAATGCAGGTTATAAATGGCGCCCTATGTAAGGGCATGAGTAACGCAGATGTTGGGTTAGGAAAAGTTTTGGAGAACGAATAAATTCGAACTTTAAAGAATTCATTTAAAAATTAATTCAAATTAAAACTTGAAAAAAAGCAAGTTAAATTCATAAGAAAATAAATTGGAATCAAATAAAGTTCCAAACATTAAAATTATTTTGAAGTTTGAGGTGACTGGTGATAAC
Organism: Andricus kollari; assembly: GCA_932074435.1. NCBI lineage: Eukaryota > Metazoa > Arthropoda > Insecta > Hymenoptera > Cynipidae > Andricus > Andricus kollari. The sequence goes on from CAKNWW010000081.1 coordinate 10,600, forward strand.
AAAGAATGAGTCACCACACGTCATTCTGAATTAAAGAAGGAGTGAGGTGTTGATAAACACGGATTAATTAACTTTCACGAATTAAAAACAAAATGTAAATTCAAATAACTTTGAGAATAAATGTAAATTTTGAAATTAAACTAAATTATAATGAAAAGAAAATAAAACTAAAAAGAGAGTTAAAATAAAACTTTTAGTTTGGTTGAATCAGATTGAATGAACTTTCCTCTTGTTTATACAAACAAAGGAAGCTTTATTTAACCATTTGAGAAAAACAAGTTCAAAGACCATGGTATTTTGAATAATTCGTAGTAAATAACTAAATTTTGAAAATAAAAGGTTATTAACCAATAATTATCTCATTTCCAGTCCAACTTTTTGGAACTTTTGTTCATGCTATTATCGATACAAGTGGTCATCGAAATTTAATTGGTCGGCAAGTACTGCAAAATGCCAACCATCCGGTACAAATTGAAAAATCGGACATAACCAATATTTCTCACCTGTCATTAAATCCGGTTCCGGTTTTGGGCGTTTGTAGCTTGTCGGTCACAGTGGCCAATCTAACAGTACTATTGGAATTCTTGGTTCTGGAAAATTTTAGTGACAGCTGTGTGCTGTACTATATTTACCTGGATTTGAGTATTCCGCTAGGATAATTACAAATTTAATTGAATTTACGCGGTTCAATGTGCATGATAAATTTAAGAATGATTGATTATGTTTACCTTGATTGATTTGAATATACTTTGAATAATTATCTTTAATTGTACTTTGAAATTTTGAATTTTTTGTTGGGATTGCACCTCAATTTAAAATCGGCGGATGAGCGGGATATTGAGATTCCACCTTACGTATTGTCACTGTCTGAGGATGACCTCAGACGATATTTGGGCGAAAGGGGGCTTGACCAATCGGGATCCTTAGAAGTTCTACGGGCCCGGGCCATTTGGTCCTTGAGAAGGACAGTTTCGGGACCGGAAGTGCTCCAAACCTCGGAATACGAACCAGAAATGGACGTGGGTGACGCGCATCACTCAGTTGAGTTACAGGGGGTTATTAACCAGACAGTCGGCCGAGTGTTGCTCCAAGCGGGAGGAGCCCCATAGCGTAATGGTAGTGAGGCAGACTTATACGAGGATAGTATGAGTGCTGCCCGGAGATTATTCGAATCTTCCTTTAATAGTATGACGGGGCAATTAAGTAATGGGACTTTTGAATCACATCTTATGCCTTCACATTCTGGGGCAACTAGTGTCCATACTTCGGTCACTAGTACCTCCTCCGTGTTTTGCTACACCAGGATACGCCCCCTGTCAGTATCATACAGTTACCGCGCAAGCACCATCACAAAGAATGGTGTCGGTAGGAGTTGACATCACGTCGAAACCATTGGATATTCAAAATGGAGCAATTTCACAGTCGTCCATAAATCCTCGCGTACATTTTGAGGGGGTCGGCCACATATGCACAACTCCGTATAGGGGATGGGGAAATTATCCGCTGACGTCATCGTCCCAACGCGACCCTGTACAGACTCAGTCAGCCCAGGAACACGTTCAGACGAGTACTGTGTACAATAATTTTCCTCCGGGCAATGGTTCAGTCTTCGTGTCGGCAGGGGCATCGCCTGTCCTAGGGGTAAATTTTTCGGTGTCTACACCATTTGCAACTGGCCCACCTAGGTTCAGCCCCACTGTTCATCAGGCTACGATTGAGATGCCTTACCCAAAAATAACACAGTATTCGTCAGTCTTTGCTAATCCTAATCAGGCAAGAGGGGAATGAACCCCTCAAATTCAATATTCCCACGCTAGGTCCTATAATAAAACGGTGGACATAATTGTCAAAAGATGGGGAATGACATTTTGGACAAATTACGGAGACATCAACTATCAATGGCGTCTTGAGGAACAAGTCACTACTCGTTGTCAGGGTCGCGGTGAAAGGACCGCTGATTTTCTGATATGTTTACAAGGCTTGTTTCTAAAATTTCAGCGGCCTGTTACCATGCAAGAACAGATGGATAGGGCCCATTGTAATCTCAGACCTGATTTTCAAAGGTCTATTCGCCGCTTCGAGTTTTCCGACTATAATCAATTGACGCTACTTGCGGTAGAAGTGGAAAGAACGGCGAATCTAGATAAATGAGAGCGTTCACCTCCTAGTCCAGAAGATCCATTCTTCCCTGAGTTGGCTTATGCCAAAAACACTAATCCTTCTCGCGCAGCTGGTGAGGATATTAGTGGCGACGCATCGAGCGGTGCCAATTCCTCTCTGGACTCCTTGGTGAGTGCGTTGGTATAGCTGGTGGATAAGCTGGGCAGCACGACCTGCTCACATGATAAGCCTAATTTTGGAAATAATAACCCATCCAGATTCAATAATAATAAACCCAGAGTGAACATATTAAGAGCGAAACTCATAGTGAGAAGACCTTGGCGCAGGCGTCAACCAAGCCTGACTTCGCAAGACGGAGCCCATCTCCGAGAAAGAGTGTCCAACCAAAAGCGGAACCACCCTGTTTCAATCGTGGTGGAGCTGAACACGGTTGGAGAGCATGTCAAACCCGATGGGCCAAGTTTTGCCATAATTGTGGCAAGCACGGCCAAGTTTGGCAGACTTGCGATTCTGCCCATTGTCAGGAAAACCACTAAAGGAGGGTCGTCTCAGGGTCGACGCCACTCCTTTGATTCCTGAGCAGACCTTTATTTCTGCTATTAGTGATTTACCTGACGCAATCCCTTCAAATTCAACTATTAAACCTAAATTGACTCACAAATCATCTTCTGAAACTAAACCTGAATTGACTCAGAAATTGTCTTCTAAAACTCAGCCTGATTAGACTTTCAATAACTTAGCTTCAACTCTTGAAGCGGGGAGGGAGACCTGTCCACCCTCAGTCGCTCAACTGAATTCGGGAACTCATGTTCCCACTCGTCTTTCAAAATCGCTCTCTCGTTCCAAATCATACCCACCCTTGAGTGTTGGATTTACCAAACTCTCAGATGTACAGGGGTCGAAGGAACAGGTCATTAACAACTCTTCTGAATCAACACCTGATCGTCTATCAGGGATGGGTGCCAACTCGAGACCCTACGTCAGTATAGCGATAGGGGATACTGAAATCAATTCATTGGCAGACACGGGTTCATCAAGAACTTATTTAGGGTCAGTGGGTTTGAAGATACTCGGTTCCGGTGGTTATAAAATTGATTACTTGAAGGGAGGCGCTGTTATGATGGCCAATGGCACTATTGAGTCTGTCATTGGTGAGGCGTGTCTGCCGACCAACTTTTCAGGAATCACCCATTCAATTAACTTTAAGATCATACCTGGCCTAACTGATACTTGGGTACTTGGCATGTATTTTGCCAAGTACCGCGGGCGAGAATGAGATCGACACTTGTAAAGGCATTGCATTGCTAGATGAAGCGGAGAAAGTTAAGTTAGACCAGTTTTTGAAGGGTATAATCAAACCGAAACCCGATAAGTTACCCGCTGTGAAATTTGTCGAGCATGTGATCGACACGCACGGGAATCCTCCTATTCGCCAGAGGAATCATCGCATGTCACCTAAAGTATGTGATGCGTTAATCGCAGAAGCGAATATATCAATTGAGCAGGGTTTAATTGAGCCCTCAAATAGTGAGTGGTGCAGCCCAGTGGAAATGGCCCGTAAGCTGGACGGTAATTACCGTCTGTGTATTGATTTTCGACGGGTTAATGAGGTGTCAAAGAAAGATGCGTATCCGATTCCGTTTATTGCGGAAATCTTAGACCGCTTAAATTCTGCTCGTTACATCTCAACCCTGGATCTGAACAAGACCAGATTCCTCTTAGTGAAGATAGTAAGCCAATAACAGCTTTTACTATCACAGGAAAAGGGTTGTATCAATACACACGTATGCCGTTTGGTCTCACCGGGGCCCCAGCAACCTTTCAACGGTAGATGGGCAAGGTCATCACCCCAGAAATGAGACCACACGTATTTGCATATCTTGACAACGTGATCGTCGTCGCTGAAACCTTTGACGAGCACTTGTACTGGTTACAGCGGATCATTAGCCGCTTAAATGAAGTCGGGCTAACGCTCAGCCCAGACAAGTGTAAATTCTGTCAAACGGAAGTGAGGTTTCTGGGATTCAAGGTGAACAAAGATGGGTTGTTAGTAGACGATAAATGGTATAGGCGATTCATTAAGGACTACGCTAGAATCTGTGAGTCACTCACTCATCTAGCCAGAAAAAAATACAATTTCTCCTGGGGAGATGAGCTGGAAGAGGCATTCCGGACTCTAAAAACAGCCTTGGTGTCATCCCCCGTATTGGCGTACCCCGACTTCAATCTACCATTCTGCGTCCAAACGGACGGAAGTGATTTTGGTTTGGAGGTGGTAATCACCCAAATTCAAGATAAGCACGAGCGTGTGATTGCATACGCTAGTCGCGTGATGTAAAAAGCGGAGCGGAACTACTCGACTACCGTGAAAGAGTGTCAGGCCGTAGTACGGGCCATCAGAAAGTTCCGGTACTATCTCGAGGGGTACCACTTTTCAGTGGTGACTGACCATAGTAGCCTCCGATGGCTATACAACCTCAAAAATTGCCAGGTAGATTGGCGCGCTGAGCGTTAGATCTCCTAGAATATAGTTTAGAAATTTTTCATCGGAAGGGATCGATGCACCAAATTCCGGATGCACTTTCCCGCATGTTCGAGGATGGAGAAATCGACCATATTGCGGCCATGATGCCTGTCGAGGATGAGTGGCATGCCAGGCGGCGTGTGGCTGTGTTGATGTCACCCGGGAAGTACCATGGATGGAAAGTGGTCAACGGAGAGCTTCTTAGGTACCGGAACAATCCGTTGTTGGGGGACATCATTGACGACTATAATGCTTGGAAACTGGTGGTTCCTAAGAACCTTTAGTCAGACCTGGTGCATGAAGTACATTGCGCACCTGAAGCCGGCGCACCTGAAATCAGCGATTCGGAAGCTGAAGAGGAGCATCGTGAGGATGGAGAGGAGGTCCGAGAGGACAGGAGATGCATTTTGACTGGGGCCGGGGACATATTGATCATCACTCGGACTCCGATTCGGGCGTGCGTGATCGCGTTAGACTCTGAACTCGCTCGTTTTCGAAATAGGGGCTCGGCTGTTTAAAACCGTAGAGGGGCGACTGCAATTTACAACGCGCCAAGGGAAACAACAACTCAAGGATGGGTTAGATCGGTTCTTATGTGGCGCTATTCTTGAATTTGTTCCAGCCGTCACCCAAGAGGAGTTAGACATTCGGCTAAGGAGAGCGAGACCGGTGGGAAATGACACCGTCTCCGCTCCAACGGCACCAACGCAACCGCTGGAGCCAACGTCACCAGCAGAGGCAGGAGCGGTGGGAGACGCCACTATCTCACGTCCCGAGACACCGTTAGCGGTGGAGGTACAACTGGCTCTCGTGAAGAATAAGGGGCAGGTCGGAGTGGGGGAAGTTTTGGTCCCCACATATCGCGGCCGACGGGGTCAACAGGCCCCCTCCTTGTCCAACGCCATGTGGGACTACCCGTTACCCGCGGGAACCCACAAATATGTGGCCGAGGTCCAAGAGGCGAAGGGCAGGGGGCCCTTCAATGGATGAGCGGATCCGTGTGTGAATCCGCATTGACCCGGCGTTCCGTAGAAGAAGGCGCCGACCTGTGATGTGGGGGGAGACAAATGACCAAAAGGGGCGATGCAGTAAATGCGGGAGCACGACCCATTAATGGAACCAGTGCCCCCGTTGGAAGGAACCGCAGAGAAAGGAAGAGGAAGTAGGGTGGCGGCGTTAAGGTTCCTATTTGTAAGCCCGGTTTTGGGGGTAAAGCCCCACGAATTAAAGGCTCATCGAAAGAACCTAGGTGTATTACTGCCATTCCTTGTAGGATTTATTAAGTGGAGCAATTATTAATAAAATGAAGTCAGATTAAAGTTAAAGGGTGGAAAATACCACACCAGTCCGGTGAATTATCGGGTAATTAAATTCACGTGATTCCTCAGAAAAGTCCTTTTTGTTAAAATCTAAAAATAGAATTTTGTCGTTATGTCGTCTTATTAGTTTGATACACCTGTGTATGATGGTGCATGGAACCCATAGGTCTGGCAATTAACCAACTTCCACCATTTTTGTTTGTTTTGACAAACCAAACTAGACAGAGAGAATGGGGCACCTGCCTGGTATTCGCCCCAGTGGGCCGAATCTTGTGAGGGGGGAGTTGTGACGGGGTAATTTGTACCCCTCAAACAAATATTTAAAAACTATCAAATTCAGCTTTGAAAATCAATTACTGGGGATATGAGTTTGGAATCACGAATCAAATCCACGGGCTGTCAGTAAACGGTACTATACTAGCCGAGAATAAAAGAGTTCTACGGCTAGTATTCGAAAGAATTTTAGTATTGGTAGTAATTTTATCTATTTTATTAAATAATAAAGATTGCTAATGTCAGTCACAACTTAAACTCTGGAGGAGATATTAGCCAAGATAATGAGAGTTCGACGGCTAATATCACCTCACAACGTCAGGATCGATTTTCTATTACTATTAGTAATTTTCAAAAAAAAACTCACCTTGACAGACCACGGGGTTCCAATAAAATAAAATTCCGTATTTATGCTAATTTCCTCGTATTATGTTTTTGTATTCCATGTTCAACTTGGGTGAAAGGGTGGATCAACCACCCCCCCACAAAACAATAACAACAACTGTCAGATCCTGTAATTTTCTTGGCGCATGCGTAGCGGATGGGATTCCCTCACGTGCAAGAGCGCTCGGAAAAAACAGGAGCAAGCGCCCATGAATAATCTGTGTCCTGACCCAAATCGCCCCACCCCTAGACCAGCGACTAGCGGCAGACAGCGAAGGCTTGCATGACAGCTAACGTATGCTGACACTGCGCCACCACGCTGCGGGAGAATGAACTTGGTGGCTGTCCTTCTCCTTCGACCGTCCTCTCACTTAGCACTGTAAGAAATGTCGTTCGTGATTCTGAGTTCCGCCTGAACGCCTCGTGGCAATCCAAAAATTCTGAGAACAAATTGCAGACTAAAAGGACGGAGAATTTTACGAAATAGAAACTGTAAATAAGAGGACGAGCTCGAGGAGGGAGACTGCTACCAGGTGGGTTCCCTTGTTTTTCTCTTCAGTCAACATTAACTTCTTTCATTTCAATGTCGTGTGTCGAATTGGTAGACCTACGCCGTTGAAATTTGTTGAATTGCTGACCTCGGTCAAGGTCAAGAGTTTAGTGGCTTCCGTAAAATTAGAGTGATGAACTTGCCGTGAGATGGGAAGGGTAACAACTCTATAAAGTATTAATTTGTCTGAGTGGTGACTTAGACCACTTTCTAATGAGAAACTCACGCGGAGTAAAGATGACGGGTATGCTCTACCTGGCCTGAAATGTCGGCATTCACAGGCGATCGTTTTGTTTGAGTGGGGCGAAGGCCCACTCGTGGTGAAACTCTTTTGTTTAATTATTGATTCTATAACTAGTGTTAATTATATTTGAATTTACTTGACAAAATGTGTGAATTCAATTATTTCAAACCCTCTGCGTTAGTCCTTACCAGTCCCCTCTCATGGAACTGTCGGGCAAACTAGCGATTAGTTAAATTATAATACCCTGAAAGTTTTGAAGAGAATTAAATGTCATTTCACCTTTTGTTAGTTTTGGTTTAGGAAAACTATCTGGCGCCCATCAGGCAATTCATGGACATATTCGGAGTCCAGAATAACGTATAAATTAAAGCTAAATCTTAAAAAATAAAAATAATCGGCTAAAATGCAGGTTATAGCATGTATGCATATTCCTAATTATCTGAAACATAAACAATAACAAAGTAGAACTATTTATATGGAACATGAATGCACACGTATGTCTGGAAGTAAAGTAATAAGCTATCGATAGAATGTCATTCTACAGTTTACTATTAAAGTATAACCCAATTAGTGGAGAAACATGCGCATAGTCAGACAAGATTGTAACCGAAAGTGTCTGACTAGAGACATCGCCTATAGCTAAGCTAACGTATAAAATCCAAACCCCTGAAAGGTCGAGAGTTGAGATACACGATCACAGCATGAGTCACCAGCATGAATCGTCCGAAATCCAATAAGGAAATTCGCGCGCATCAAATAACTTCTTGCTGATCTAGAAAACAGACATCCGATCACCAGAAGTCTCCATGGACGGGACATAAATATGTTTAATTCGAGTAACCTTAAGCTCTTTGGAAAATAATGATTTAAAACTAAATTTACAGAAATGCGTGCCTTCATCCATTTTCGTCACAAGTATGTCACTTTACTCACT
>CAKNWW010000083.1:0-19406 GCA_932074435.1 Andricus kollari
AGTTGTTCAACAGAAAAAAATGATTAAAAATTGAAGGCGGGAAAACACTTATTCAAGTTGGTGTCACGTGGGTATCACGTGACTCAGAGGTTCTCATAATTATCAATGTGACGATGTGGCTTTGATGGAAACTAATGAAACTTATGATAAAGAGGTTATGGCACAGAAAAAGATATTTCAGAATTACTGACACATAAGCTGTTATTGGTGGAAAATGCGACCCCTTTGACGCAGAGGGGCCCTCCAATCGAAATCGTGATAGAAAATTCATATTTCAACATGAAATTAAAAATAGTAAACAATACGTAACAAATATTTTATGGGCGTTTTTAAAATTCGAATTTTATAAACTATAAGATTCATTCATTGGAAAAGTGATATCTGACTTTGGAAACAACCCTATTGTAGATGAGGACAAGTACGTGGGCCTTGGAGTAAGGTTTTGATCCGAAAAACATATTTTTTTCCTGAATTGTAATTGAGCACAACTAAAAAAAGTTGTCACTTGGTATATTGTTAATACTTTCCGAATTTCAGTCAAATTGTTGATTATATTCAAGGGCATAAAACCCGCCCTTACTATTTTACATCTATTCATTCGTTTTCTCGAAATCTCTTATGGCAGAAACTATTTCTACGATAGAATATAAAATATAAAATTCCAAATGGCCAATTTCACTAAAATTTGAAATTGAAAAAAAGTACGTACTGATAAATTTTCTTATATTTCATAGACATTTTTTAAGTGAAGAAAGTTTACTCAGACGGAACAAAACTATTTCGAAATTGTTGCCATTACCAAGCTTTCTTTATGCGAAATCATAAAGAAAAAACATAGCTTGTCAAAGACGCTGTGGAATTGAATACGCTTCATCCTGTACGATTTATAATTATTTTTATTTGTAAATACTTTTTAAAAATAAGCATACATATTTAAACGAGGTGGCCAACCATTGGAGGGTGGCCAACCGCTGACTTTCGTAGGATTGTGTTTTGTAAAACGTGCATCGTTTTATATTATTTCGTTGTAGAAGGTTGCATGTAGTCAGTTTTGTACTGGAATTGGGTTAAAATTCACTACCGTTCTTATTTTATTACGTTCTTAGATCTAAGTAGTCTTACGGCGCAGCGCCTTATACATATATATAATATATAAAGCGCGATATGGCGCCTTTTATGATTTGAGCATATACAGTTGTTATTATGGGACCTGAACCTGAAAATATGCTTGCAGTTTTAATAAGAAAATTAAAAAACATATATCTAAACAAAGCCATCTAGTGTACCTGAAATTGCACAAAAAGCCTTCCGACGAGAAAAAACGGGTATAGTTGAGTATGGTGCCGGTCCAAGGCATGGTGACTCTTCACCGAAAAAACGATGTTCTAATTTTATTAATTTCCCACTAAACTTGAGAATATTTGCAACCTAAATAGGCGCCAAGAATATATTCTTAATGTACGATGGAGGCCCTCTTACCTTGAGAATTATATATTCTTGTCTAATATTAAGAATATATATTCTTGTCTAATTTTAAGAATATATATTCTTGTCTAATAGTAAGAATCTCCTACCAAGTATAAGACTATACTAACAAAATTTTGACACATTTTGATGAAATATTTAAGGGGCTATTCATAAAATACGTAATACATTTTTCACGAACTTTTAACACTCCCCCACCCCCTTGTGTGATGCTTTTTCCATTGTTCTTAACATGGAGAATGATACTTTGATAGACCCCCACCCACCCCTGAACGTATCACGTATTTTGTAAATGACCCCTAATTATTTGTATGTTATACTTACCACTTTTCTTCAAAGCGAAACACTCAATTCCCAAAATTACAACAACAAAAAAACATTTAATGAAACCCGAAAAAACATGAATAAATGATGAATTGCACGCCGGTATTTAACCTCACCATCTTACTTCATTGTTGAAATTTGACGTCAATATAATTCCTTAGAATTGACTGCATTTCTTCTATCTTCTGACTTATTACACATTTGAAAGTATGGAGTTTGGCCTCCTTATACTACTTCGTGGGTAACACAATCGAAAATGGAAACTGATTGAAAAGCACGTGGCACGAAACATTAAAAGAAATAATTGAACAGAGCAAGTCGCATTTTCCTTTACGCATTTCTTCTTTCTCCCTTTGGTTAGAAAAAAACTCTTAAAGTAAGAATTTCTTTTACTTCATTAAGAATATTACTAAGAATATGCCTGTAAGAATATGACACTCCTAATATTCGAATATCGTTTTTTCGGTGTTACAAATAACGCTCGTGTTTTCTAATTTTCATATTATTATTATTTTTTTTTTTTGTAGAGCAGTTTCCTTTAGTAACAAAGAAAGCTATTTTATGTGAAAAAACTAATATGAAAATTAAAAAACACGGGCGTTATTTGCTTCAGTCTCCTTGCCCCGCAACGACATCCAGCCCCACTTTCACCAACATGATGAGAAAAGTATCAACCATATACAATAAGACCTTCCACCCCAGGAAACGCGTTACGTAACTGATCCGTTTTATGTTATTTAATTGTGGAAGGCTAATGTAGTCAGTCTTATACTTTCATTTGGTGAGAAACCCACAAACATTCAAACAGAATGTTCAATTTCTTCTTTTATTACGTTCTTAGATGTAAGTAGTCTTACGGCGCCGCGGCGCCCTAACGTTCGTATATATATATATATATATATATAAAGCGCGCTACGGCGCCTTTCATCCCTAGCGGACCGAATGAATGGAACGGATACGCTGCAGCGTATCTTTATAGTATCCACATCGTATCCTCTCCGTATCATGCAAGAAAAACTCATTAAAAAAGCAAGATGAACATTTAACTTGTTGAAATTCGGTTTGTACGTGAAATTTTGCGTTAGAAGGTCACGGAGTAATTGCAATAGTTTTCCATGCAACGATAAAAAGTTGAGAAAAATATAATACTTATCGACAACGTGGGCTGAAGGCGACTTCAAGCGCATCCATAATGGTTCAAGTATTACTGCTTAAATGATTATGGATGCTTTATTATGGACGCTTAAGGTCGCCTTCAGCCCACGTTGTCGGTAAGTATGATATTTTTCTTAAGTTTTTATCGTTGCAAGAAATACCATTGCAATTACTCTGTCACCTTCTAACGCAAAATTTCACGTAGAATCCGAATTTCAACGAGTTAAATGTTCATCTTCCCTTTTTAATGAGTTTTTATTGCATGATACGGAGAGAATACGATGTGGATACTACACCGAGAAAAAATTATTCTTAATTTGAGAGGAAAATTCCTCTTCTTCAATCCTCTCACATTTTCCTCTCCAAAGGAGAATATTCCTCTAGAAAATAGAGGATTTCCCTCTTTTTTTGAAAGCAGGGATGGCAAAAGGAAGACTTTTGTATTTTCATCTAGGATCGAGTATAATCCTCTAATTTGTAGAGGAATTAATCTCAGATCAGAACTTGCGCATGCGGAGTCAATCAAGCGTAATAACTTAACTTGTTTAGTGTCGGTCAGTTTTAAGTGAACCGGTGGATTTTTAAGGATGCAGTGATTTATAACATTTAAACAATGGATGAAGAGCTGATTTGGCTGTTAAAAAATTAGAACCTCGGCATGTGTGTGCAGTCGTTCGAAATAATAAAGTGTTTAGAATGTGCGTTTCTTTATGCACGTGGTGGACAAGTTGTATGATTTCTTCATTGCTATTATGTTCTTTCCTCTATTCTTGTACAACAAAACTCGCATGCATTTCTCCTTTATGTTTTTTTTCTTCGTTTTCAGCGAGCAATTTATTAAGTATCGAAAAATTAAAAAGAATGGCAAATGCCCCTTCTGCCAAAATTATAGAACCGGTTGGTGATTTCGCGGTTTTGTTAGAACAATTAGAGTCCGTAAGTTAAAAAGAAAACGTTTCGTCACGGCGAATTTCAATAGATTATCGCAAATGTTCGCCTAACAAATAAGCAATAAAATAAAGTAGTGTACGCGAATCTAGCGAATTTTGCCCGTGCTCCAAATCATATTTAGAAGAAGATGAAATATTCTCCAAATAATAGGATTGCGTTTAAAACGGATTAGATGATCCTCTCCAGTTGAGAGGATTTTTCCTCTTCCTTTTAGAGGATCCGCTTGATTTGAGAATAATTCTCTACAAGAGAAAACAATCCTCTCAAATTAAGAGGAATACTTTTCATACCATATTGTAGAGGAGAAATTGCATAAAAATAAGAGGAATTCTCTTAAACGAAGAATATTTTTTTCTCGGTGTATAAAGATACGCTGTAGCGTATCCGTTCCGTTCATTCGGTCCGCTAGGGATGATTTAAGCATATACAGTTGTCATTGAGGGATCGTAACCTGAAAATATGCTTGCACTTTTGATAAGAAAATTAAAAAAACATATATCCAATCAAAACCATCTAGTGTAACGAAAATTGCACAAAAAGCTTTCTAACGAGAAAAGAACGGTAAAGTAGGGTATGTTGCCGATGCAGGGCATGGTGACTCTTACAAATAACGCTCGTGTTTTTTAATTTTAATATCGGGTTTTTTTCACGGTAAATAGCTTCCTTGAAGAACAAAGAAAGCTATTTGACGTGAAAAAACTGACATAGAAAGTAATAAACACGGGCGGTATTTGTTTTAGTATCTGAGCCTCGCATCGGCACCATACCTGACTTTCACCTATATGACGAGAAAAGTATAAATAATAAAACCTTCTACCATAATAAACGCGTGACGTAACCAATCCGTTTTATCTTATTTAATTGTAGAAGGTTTACATAGTCAGTTTTCTACTGACATTGGGTTAAAATCCACTTCCGTTCTTCTTTTATTACGTTCTTAGATCTAAGTAGTCTTACGGCGCCGCGCGTTATATATATAATATATAAAGCGCGCTATGGCGCCTTTTATGATTTAAGCATATACAGTTGTTATTATGGGACGGTAACCTGAAAATCCATTTGCACTTTTGATAAGACAATTAAAAAACATATATCCAAAGAAAGCCATATAGTGTAACTAAAATTGCACAAAAAGCCTTTTAACGAGAAAAGTAGAAAGCATAAACGATATAAATCAAACTTTCTTCTCAAGCAAACGCGTCATGTAAGTTATCCGTAAAAAGAGGAGAACATTGTTATATTAGGTTATATAACGAGTATTACTGTTCAGTGATGTACTTGCTGTATAACTGAAAGGTAACAATGTTAAGTAAGCCTGTTACCGCATGAAGATGTTAAAATAACATAAAAACAAATTGTAAGAATTTTGTAGTACGCCAGAGTCCCGCTTTAGTGGGTCTCGAAATATGAGACAAGGTGGTCCAAGGGGGCCAGAGAGAGTATTAAAAATTCAAATTTTCAAAAGAATATAAAGTAAAAATCATTTGAATAAATCAATGAAAATAACAGTTTGATCCTTCTTATGTTGTGAACTGTTAAGTCAATTATTAGCTGAATAATCCTTTTCGCAGTATTAAATAAAAAATTTGTATATATCTCTATTACCATCATAGGACCAAGTTACACCGGCGACCCTACAGTAGGCCGGCTTACTATAAGCTACCTTAAATGAGAGAGCCCAGATTCGCGTCGGCGCAGAAGCCGCAGGGAGGGACTCCACGTGTGTGACAGAAAAGCACTACCGAAAACGCTTTTGCGCCGACGCGAAACCAAGCCACTCTGGTACTTAAGGTAGCTTACTTCAGGCGCGCTTAATTTACGCCCTCCGTTGTCACTTGGTCCATATACTTTTTTCAATGTTTTTACGCTGTGAAACGAGTAAATTAAATTTTCAAAATTATATCCACATATATTTTAATTTTTGAATTAGTTCAAAAGTAATAATAAATTGAATATATATAAATGTAATTTCAAATTTAAAGGAAATTCTAATGTAAACATTATTTGAATATGGCAATGAAAATAATTGTTGAATGCTTTTCATGTTGCCAACTAATTAAATAATTCTTAACTGATTGTATTACCATCGAATTTTCTGTAATTAGTTGAGAAAGTTATTATTAAATTATATTTTTAGGAATGGAAGTTAAAATTTATGAAAAAGTATAAAGTAAAATTATTTGAATATTTTGATGAAAATTATAGTTTCATACTTTTTATTTTTTAAACTCCCGCGTGGAAAAGGTGAACCATAGCTCAAGCATGGGATAAGCGTGGGATAAACATGGGGTAAGCGTGGGTCAATCTTCACTCATGGTCGTCCCACGATCATCCCACGGTCGTCCCATGGTTATGAAAGAATGGCCGACGTTCATTTATTGAACTCCAATGAAATTTTCGACAATGAACACAATCTACAAAATTTTCCAGCAAGGACCATGAAGTACAATCAATCGCCATTTTACTTCTACTTCTTGGGCAAATGAATTAGCGCCTATTGAATTGAAGTTATATTGACTTGGATTGAATTGTAGTTCGATTCCATTTCAGTCTGATTGGGTGGGGTTGCAGTTAATTTTAGTTTGATTGGATTAGATTGGAGTTGGATTGGATTTCACTTAGATTGGATTGCAGTCGAATTGGGTGGGTTTTCCGTTGGATTTTAGTTGGATTGGATTGGATTGCAGTTGAACTAGATCGGATTACAGTTGGATTGGATTGCACTTAGATTGGAATGCAGTTGAATTGGGTTGGATTGGATCGCATCTTGATTGGATTGCAGTCGGCTTGAATGGAATTGCAGTTGGATTTTAGTTGAATTGGATTGGACTGCAGTTGGATTGGATTGGATTGAATTCCAGTTGGGTTATATTGGATTGCAGTTAGATTACATTGCATTGCAGTTGGATTGGATTGGATTGCAGTTGGATTATATTAGATTGCAGTTGAATTGGATTGCAGTTGGATTTGATTCAATTGAAGTTGGCTTAGATTGGATTGCAGTTGGATTGTATGGGATTTCAGTTGAATTTTAGTTGGATTGGATTGCATTTGTACTGGATTGCATTTAGATTTTAATGCAGTTGTATTAGGCTGGATTGGATCGCATTCAGATTGGATTGCAGTCGGATTGAATGGAATCGCAGTTGGATTTTAGTGGAATTGTATTGGATCGCTATTGGATTGCTATTGGATTGGATGGGATGGGACTGCAGTTGGATTTGATTGTATCATATTTTATTGCAATTGGATGCAATTGAAGTTGGATTGAATTAGATTGCAGATGGATTAGATTGCATTTTAGTTGGATTGCATTTGATTGCAGTTGGATTGCATTGGACTGCAGTTGGATTTTTTGAATTTCAGTTGGATTGGATTGGATTGCAGTTGGATTACATTGGATTAGAGTTAGATTATATTGGATTGCAGTTGGATTATATTAGATTGTACATGGATTGCAGTTGGTTTTGATTCAATTGCAGTTGGCTTAGATTGAATTGAAGTTGGATTGTATGGGATTTCAGTTGAATTTTATTTGGATTGCATTTAGATTGGAATGCAGTTGAGTTGGGTTGGATTGGATCGCACTCAGTTTGGATTGCAGTCGGATTGAATGGAATTGCAGTTGGATTTTAGTTGAATTGTATTGGATTGCTATTGGGTTGGATGGGATGGGTTTGCAGTTGGATTTGATTGGATCATATTTTATTGAAATTGGATGCAACTGAAGTTGGATTAAATTCGATTGCAGTTGGATTTGATTCAATTGCAGTTGGCTTAGATTGGAGTGAAGTTGGATTGTATGGGATTTCAGTTGGATTTTATTTGGATTGCATTTGGATTGGATTGCATTTAGATTGGAATGCAGTTGAATTGGGTTGGATTGGATCGCATTCAGATTGGATTGCAGTAGGATTGAATGGACTTGCAGTTGGATTTTAGTTGAATTGTATTGGATTGCTATTCGATTGGAGGGGATGAGAGTGCAGTTGGATTTGATTGGATCATATTTAATTGCAATTGGATGCAATTGAAGTTGGATTGAATTCGATTGGAGTTGAATTGGATTGCATTTTAGTTGGATTGCATTTGATTGCAGTTGGACTGCATTGGACTGCAGTTGGATTTTTTAGATTTCAGGTGGATTAAATTAGATTGCAGTTGGATTACATTGGATTAGAGTTGGATTATATTGGATTGCAGTTGAATTATATTAAATTGCAGTTGGATTTGATTCAATTGCAGTTGGCTTAGATTGGATTGAAGTTGGATTTCATGGGATTTCAGTTGGATTTATTTGGATTGCATTTGGATAAGATTGCATTTAGATTGAAATGCAGTTGAATTGGGTTGGATTGGATCGCATTCAGATTGGCTTGCAGGCGGATTGAATGGAATTGCAGTTGGATTTTAGTTGAATTGTTTTGGATTGCGATTGGATTGAATGGGATGGGATTGCAGTTGGATTTGATTGGATCATATTTTATTGCAATTGGATGCAATTGAAGTTGGATTGAATTCGATCGCAGTTGGACTGGATTGAATTTAGTGGGATTTAATTTGATTGCACTCGGATTGCATTGGACTGCAGTAGGATTATTTGAATTTCAGTTGGACTGGATTGCAGTCGGATTAGATTGCAGTCGGATTGGATAGGATTGCAGTTGGATTGGAATCTATTGCAGTTGCATTGGATTGGATTCCAATTAGATTGGATTGCAGTTGAATTTGATTGAATTGTACTTTGATTGGATTGGATTAGATTGCAGTTGGAATGGATTGGATTGCAGTAAAATTGGATAGGATTGCAGTTGGATTGGATTAAACTTGAATTGGATGGATTGCAGGTGGAGTAGATTGAATTAAAGTTTGATTGGATTGGGTTGCAGTTGGACTGGAGTGAATTGCAGTTGGATTCTATTGGATTGCAGTTGGCTTAGTTTGGATTAGATTGGATTGAATAGCAGTTGTATTCGCGTTGATTGCAGTTGGATTGAAGTGAATTGCAGTCGGATTGGATTAAATAGCAATTGGATTGGATTGGAGATGGATTGGAGTGGATTGGAGTTTGATTTCAATGGATTTCAGTTGAATTGCATTGCAGTCAGTTTGAAATTTGATTGGATTGTATTGCAGTTGGATTGGACGGGATTAAAGTTGGATTCCATTGAATTGGATTTAAGTCCAAACTACACTTTGTATTTTCTCACTTACTCACGTCTTCCTCCTTGCAATCTAATCCAATCCAACTGCAATCAAATCCAACTACAATTCAATCCAATCAAATTGCAATTAAATTTTATCTAACTGCAATCCAATCCAATCCAACTGCAATCGAATCCTATTTAACTGCAATCCAATCAAGTTTAACAGTAATCCAATCCAATCCATCTGCAAGCCAATCCAATTAAACTGCTATCCAATACACTCTCACTTCAATCCAATCCAATGTAACAGCTATCCAATTCAATTCCACTGCAATCCGATCCATTTAAACTGCAATCTAATCCAACTTAAATTCAAACCAAACCCAACTGCAATCCAATCGAATCCAACCCAACTGCAATCCAATTCAATCCAACTGCAATCTAACTCAATGCAACTGCAATTCAATTTAATCCAATCCAGCAGCAAGCCAATCCAATCCAACTGCAATCTAATCCGATCCAACAGCAATCCAATTTAATCAAATTCAATCCAATCTAACTGCAGTCCAATCCAATCTAACATCAGTTTAATGCAATCCAAATTTATTTAAATTCAATCCAACTGCTACTCAATCCAACTCAAGTTGAATCTAATCCCACTAGAAACCAATCCAATCGAACTGCAATCCATTGAATCCTGATGCAATCCAATTTAATCCAATCCAACTGCAAGCCGATCCAATTCAATCAAACTGCAATACAATCCAACTACAATCCTACTGCAATACAATCTAATACAACTCCAATCCAATCCAACTGAAATCCAATTCAATCTAACTGCAATCCAATTCAATCCAATCCATCTGCAATCCAATCCAATCTAATCCAACTACAATCCAACTACAATCAAATCCAGTCCAACTAATATCCACTCCGATCCAATACAACTGCAATCCAATCCGAACAAACTGCAATCTGATCCAATTCAACTGCAATCCAATCCAACTGCAAGAGAATCCAACTAAAATATAACTGCAATCCTATCCAACTAATTAATTGATTATTGACTGATTGATTTTTTCACAATATATAAATTACATGAAGATTGAATATCAATTTTTCTCTATTCAGTAATGTAAATTGACTATTTATGTGAAGGTTATGTAATTGAATATGGGCTATTATATTTGTAATAAATCTGTATTTCTTGTTTAAGATACATCCATTACCATTATATGTGAAAAAAAAAATTATATGTGAATGTTTTAATTTTTTCGAAGATTAGTTTAGAAGGTGCGTAAGCGTATAACCTATGCCAGAATTAAGGGTTCATTTAAGGCTCATTTAATACCCAAAAGCCAAATTTTGGGCTCTGCATTTTTTTGAAAAAAAAGCATGGTACTGCCAGCTTTACGTAAAGCTAGGAGTACCATGGTAGAAATATTTGATAAATCAACTTTTTTCTTAAACAAGAATTAAAGGCTCATTTTAGGCTCTTGAATGACCCCCGGCGCAATTTTTCAAAAACAACCCCTATCACAGAAAAACTACCCCAAAATATGAATATGCACTAATCAACTTTTTTCTTAAACAAAAATTGAAGGCTCATTTTAGGCTTTTGAATGACCCCAGGAGCAATTTTTCAAAAACAACCCCTATCACAGAAAAACTACCCTAAAATATAAATATGCACTAATCAACTTTTTTCCTAAACAAGAATTGAAGGCTCATTTTAGGCTCTTGAATGACCCCAGGAGCAATTTTTCAAAACAACCCCTATCACAGAAAAACTACCCTAAAAAATAAATATGCACTAATTACCTTTTTTATTTCACAGGAATTGAGGGCTCATTTAGGGCTCTTCAATGACCCCTGGCGCTATTTTTCAAAAACAACCCCTATCACAGAAAAACTACCCTAAAATATAAATATGCACTAATCAACTTTTTTCTTAAACAAGAATTGAAGGCTCATTTTAGGCTCTTGAATGACCCCAGGAGCAATTTTTCAAAAACAACCCCTATCACAGAAAAACTACCCTAAAAAAAAATATGCACCAATCACCTTTTTTCTTTCACAGTAATTGAGGGCTCATTTTAACCTCTTAAATGACTCCAGGCGCAATTTTTCAAAAACAACCCCTATCACAGAAAAACTACGCTAAGAACAAAAATGCACTAATCGCCTTTTTTCTTTCACAGGAATGGAGGGCTCATTTTAACCTCTTGAATGACCCCCGGCGCAATTTTCCGAAAACAACCCCTATCACAGAAAAACTACCCTAAAAAATAAATATGCACTAATTAACTTTTTTATTTCACAGGAATTGAGGGCTCATTTAGGGCTCTTCAATGACCCCAGGCGCTATTTTTCTGAAAGAATGTAAACATTTGAATAATGTTTACTTCATATATTTGACAAATTTTAACTTCCATTTCTAAAGTTTACATCTATCAATAACATTTTAAACTAACTCCGGAAAATTCATCATTAAGCAGAATCATTTAACAATTTATTGATCAGTTTACAATATAAAAAACATTTATTAATTATTTTCAATGAAACATGCTGATAATTTTTACTATATGCATATACATATTTTTTGAACTTTTATTCCTGAAATTTTTGTTTCTTGATAACCGTTTGAGTGCGTAAACCTGGAAGTACCACCATGCCCAAACAATGTATAACCTATGTCAGAATTAAGGACTCATTTAAGGCTCATTTAATGCCCAAAAGCCAAATTTTGGGCTCTGCATTTTTTTGAAAAAATTCATGGTACTGCCAGCTTTACGTAAAGCTATCAGTACCATGGTAGAAATATTTGTTAAATCAACTTTTTTCTTAAACAGGAATTAAAGGCTCTTAAATGACCCCCAGCGCAATTTTGAAAAAACAACCCCTATCACAGAAAAACTACCCTAAAAAATAAATATGCACTAATCAACTTTTTCCTTAAACAGGAATTGAGGGCTCATTTAAGGCTCTTGAATGACCCTCGGTGCAATTTTTCAAAAACAACCCTTATCACAGAAAAACTACCCTAAAAATAAATGAGCACTAATTAAAAAAGTGAGTACATCAGAATTAAGGGCTCATTTTGGGCTCTCAAACGACCCCAAATTCAATTTTCCAAAACCATCCCTTAATATTCGATAACTACCCCTTACCCAAAAGTATTCACAAAGTGCAAGCAAAAGTATTGCCTCACTTTGGAATATTTTTTAGTTGTTCGGAAACAAAAAAACAAATATCAAAAACCACCCCTAAGACTCGAAAATCGCCCCTTGAAGGAGTTTAAAATTATCAGAGAATAAAGTAAATTAGCAGTTTTTTCGTTTATTGGACCGTGCACAAACAGTGTGTAAACCATGTCAAAATTAAGGGCTCATTTAGGGCTCTTTTATTAACCAAAATTTGGCTTTTGGGTATGAAATAAGCCTCAAATGAGCCCTTAATTCTAGCATGGGTTATACACTGTTTGTGCACGATCCAATAAAATAAAAAACTGCTAATTTACTTCATTCTCAGTTTAATGTCAAAATCCTTCACGGGGCGATTTTCGAGTCTTAGGGGTGGTTTTTGATATTTTTTTTGTTTGTGTCTGAACAACCGAAAAATATTCCAAATTGAGGCAATACTTTTGCTTGCACTTTGTAAATACTTTTGGGTAAGGGGTAGTTATCGAATATTAAGGGATGGTTTTTGAAAATTGAATTTGGGGTCGTTTGAGAGCCCAAAATGAGCCCTTAATTCTGATGTACTCACATTTTGAATTAGGGCTCATTTATTTTTAGGGTAGTTTTTCTGTGATAAGGGTTGTTTTTGAAAAATTGCGCCGAGGGTCATTCAAGAGCCTTAAATGAGCCCTCAATTCCTGTTAAGGAAAAAAGTTGATTAGTGCCTATTTATTTTTTAGGGTAGTTTTTCTGTGATAGGGGTTGTTTTTTTAAAATTGCGCTGGGGGTCATTTAAGAGCCTTTAATTCCTGTTTAAGAAAAAAGTTGATTTAACAAATATTTCTACCATGGTACTGGTAGCTTTACGTAAAGCTGGCAGTACTTGGCTTTTGGGTATTAAATGAGCCTTAAATGAGTCCTTAATTCTGACATAGGTTATACATTGTTTGGGCATGGTGGTACTTCCAGGTTTACGCACTTAAACGGTTATCAAGAAATAAAAATTTCAGGAATGAAAGTTCAAAAGAATATGTATAGGCATATAGTAAAAATTATCAGCATGTTTCATTGAAAATAATTATTAAATGTTTTTTATATTGTAAACTGATCAATAAATTGTTAAATGATTCTGCTTAATGATGAATTTTCCGGAGTTAGTTTAAAATGTCATTGATAGATGTAAACTTTAGAAATGCAAGTTAAAATTTGTCAAATATATGATGTAAAAATTATTCAAATGTTTACATTCTTTCAGAATCCAATTTCAGCAAGAATTTGAGTCAAAAACTTTCTACTTTTAAATAGTTACGCGAAAATTGAGTAAACAATAAAAAGAATAGAAAAGATGGCACGCGCGTGCCCGCGTATATTAGCCTAGGCTCATCTAGTTCTATTAGTAAGTAAAATGGATACCATGAAGGAATAGTACTACTCCTTCATGATGGATATTAAGACCTCAGGTATACCGATCCGCCCACTCATTCGAGGCTGGTAGCGGGGGACGAGTTGTCCATCACCCCTATACTTCTGTAGTTCAAATGGATTGTTTGATGGTTCAAATAATGAAATCTGGTAATCTCATCATTGTTGTCGTAGCACCAGTCACAATGACAGGGAAAACCGCTCGTAAAAGAGAGACCGACCGGCGCGGAGAACAGTGGGGTGAAATTGGAAAACGAGGTTCAAAATGACATTTAGAACGTAATTATGGACCGATTCTAGATTTTATTTCCTTAGAGAATTCAGGACAAAAATTTTCAGAAATTGGTGAGAGTAGATTTTTCATTTTTTTTTGTTGGTTTAATTTTTTTTGTAATACAAGCAGCTTCTAGACAACATTTTTCTTATACTTCTTGTCCCTTGAATTTAATGCACTGGTGTATGAGGAAGATAAAAAAACTGGTCACTTGCAAAGTTAATTGTTATAAACAAATTATATTAACAAATAGTCGATATGAGGGGTTATTCATCATCAAAGTACATTTCTGCTCTGAAACCGCTTGCTTTCATGGTTAGGATAATACGTGGCCACTGAAATTTAAAATTGAATGTCATTTGTTTGTTTTATAAATAAATTATATTCGGAAATGCACATTTTGGGCGCTTTTTAGCGAAAAGAAACCGTTTTTTCTATCCGAATTATTATTGCAAAAATATTGCTGATGATGTTTTTTGAAGAACTTGTTGCCACTCATCAATATTTGTTCATTTTATAAACAAATTGTATGAGCAAATGCACATTTTGGGTGTTTCTAAGCGAACAAAATTCGTTTTTTCTTCTGACCTTTCTGAAATTATATCACCCATGATGCTTTATGAAGAAAATGTTGCCACTCATCAACATTTTTCATTTCATAAACAAATTATATAAACAAATGCACATTCCGGGCGATTTTAGGCGAAGATATACCGTTTTATCTGCAGACCTTGCTGAAATTATATTGCCAATAATGTTTTATGATGTATTTTTTGCAAAACCGTCAATATTTGCTTATTTTATGAATGAATTATATAAACAATTGCACATTTTGGGCATTCTTAAGCGAAAGGGAATAGTTTTTTCTTCTGAACTTGCTGAAATTAAATTGCCAATGATGTTTTCCGAGAAAACTTGTACATGCATTAATATTTGCTCATTTTAAAAACAAATTATATAAATGAATTCACTTTTTTTGAGTGCAAAGATATCGTTTTTTCTTTTGACAGGTAAAAGTAATAGCAATAATAATATAATATATAATATGATGATACAATATGATGAACAATAGAAAAATGTTTTGTGAATACATCATTGACATTATAGTTTCAAAAATAATGCAAGAAAACGATTTCTTTACCTCAAAACGCTTTAAATGTTCGTTTTTTTATATATATATATATAATAATTTGTTTATAAAATAAGAAAATATTAATGCATTTAAAATTATTTCATAAAACATTGAGAATATAATTTCAGCGAGGTCAGAAGTAAAACACGATTTCTTTTTGCTTAAAAAAGCCCAAAGTGTGCATTTGTTTATATAATTTGTTTATGAAATAAGCAAATATTGATTATTTCGCAAAATTTTCCTAAGATTTATTATTGACAATATAATTTCAGAAAGGTGAGAAGAAAAAATGAATTCTTTTCGCTTAAATACCCTCAAAATTTGCATTTGTTTATAAAATACACCAATATTGATGAGTGGCAAAAATTCTCTCACAAAACATAATTGGAACTATGGTTTTAATAAGGGCAAAAGCAAAAACAAATTTTCGCGTAAAAACGCCCAACATGTTGATTTTTTTATATAATTTGTTTATGAAAAGAAAAAAATATTAATGGGTGGCGAAATTTTCTTTATAAAACATCATGGGCGATATAATTTCAGGAAGGCCAGAAGAAACAACGAACGTTAAACATTAAACGAATTTGAACTTCATTTATATGTTAAACAAAATTTAATCTCTTAGAATTTCGATGTTGAAACTTTTCTATAATGAAACCCTTTAGAATTTCAATTATTTTAAGTAGGAGAGACCGGGGCGAGTTGAACATAGGGATGAGTTGAAACAGTCCGTTTATCTTATCTAAAATATTCGTCATGAGGCGCCATCAAATTAACTGAAGTGAACTACTTGAAACTTGAATTGTCCCTGAAGTTATTTTGTTTACCTGTTGCATTGTCCTAAGTTATATTAAAAAACTTATTTTCGTGGCTCGTAAGTAAATTTTAACAAGTTTCAGTTTTCGATCCCAAGCTCTCTGTAAATCATATTAATTTCAAAGAATCGACCTGCTAGATTTAGTATACCTATACGTATATCACCCTTCAAGGATTCGAGGTTTTGTTTTTAGCAAAAACGAAATTCCATATTGTTTAATTTCAAACACATGACGGGGCGAGTTCTACCACTTGTTATCGGGCTAGTTGAACCACTAAAATTCGTGGTATTATTTGCATGTTGTACTGATTCTCTGATCAGAGACGAATTAGAAACCAAAAAAAGGAAAAAGAGAACGAAAACTGACGGAAAGAAATATTTTAAAGGACTTTTGTAACTCAAAAAAGGCGACAGAGAAAAAAGAAACGGAGAAGAGAGGAAGACAAAGAAATAAGTAAAAAAGTTAGAGAGCAGGACCAACAAAAAATTAAAAAAAGGTTCTACTCCTCTAAAAAAAGGTATGCATTTTCATAAATGATTGAAGATTTGAATCACGATAAAAAAATTATTGACTCCGTTAAAGTGGTAGCCCGCACGTATGTACAACTCGCCTCGGGCCTGGGGCGAGTTAAACCATTTTCCGCATCATCTAATTTCGCTTTTAATTAACTCGGTTATCAAATTAAACTGTTGATACTTGTAGTTATATAAGCCTCAGGTGCACAAAACAAGGCAACAACAATATGTTTTGAACAAGTTCGTCACAAAAAATATAAAGAATCGAAAAATGAAAAGTGGTTCAACTCGACCCGGTCTCCCGTACATCAAAATCGTTTAAAAATAAACAATCTTCCAATTGTTGGTTATACTTTTTAAAATGCAAACATTTCAATATTAACTTTATAATTTCAGATCGCTTATATTTTAACACTTCATTTAGAGTTATTATTTATTCTTGAAATCTTGTAATCAAATCTTTTTTTAATTTTAAATAAATAATTTTTTTAATTCTTCAACTAAAAAATTGATAATTTTGAGATATGACACGGAAAATTAAAAGTTAAAACACAAAGAATACAAAACAAGATGCTTTCAATTTTTGAAATGATACAATT
Source organism: Andricus kollari (assembly GCA_932074435.1). Lineage (NCBI taxonomy): Eukaryota > Metazoa > Arthropoda > Insecta > Hymenoptera > Cynipidae > Andricus > Andricus kollari. The sequence goes on from CAKNWW010000083.1 coordinate 17,002, forward strand.
GTAATCCTTTTAATTCGAAATTGTTTTTTTACATTCTCATTCATGAGAGTGTAATGTATTCGTCCAAATTTTCGATCTCTGGTTTTTAACGGATCTTTACGTTTCGGCACTCACAGATTCCGAAAATCATAAAATTTTGTCGGTGTCTGTCTGTCTGTCTGTCTGTCTGTCTGTCTGTATGTCTGTATGTCTGTATGTATGTCTGTATGTCTGTCTGTCTGTCTGTATGTATGTCTGTCTGTATGTATGGTTACCTGAGTTTTGTGGACTCGCTAACTTTTGAAGGATTTCTCGAATCGAGTCAGCCTTTGATAAACTTTTTAAGGGTCCCAAAATGAAGGTCAAGTTCGTTAACCAGATATTTTGGATTAAAATTCAAAAAGTCAGCACATTTTGAAAATTTTTGAGACCACTTTTTTTCACGATTTGCAAATTCTACGTACAATGATTAGTAGTAAGCAAAAACGCAAACCAATTATACTAATGACATTTTTCGATAAAATCAAAATTATCAGAGTTACAGCATTTTCAAAATCCAAAAAAACAAACGAAAATTAACATTTTAAGCCGAACAACGCACGATATAAAAAAAGTAAAGAGGAGAAAAACGTTTCTTTTCATCAGCCGTACAAGATTATCATAAGAACTTTTTGAATTTTTCCAAAAAATCAAAAATTCAAATTTTGATCGCACTAAAAATAATAAAAAATCAAAAACTCCATTTTTCTGTCAAACTATGCAAGATACAAAAAAAGATGAGAAGATAAAAGTCGTGCACCTTAAAAAGATCTACAAATTTGTTACAAATTACTTTTTGATAGGATTCGTAGTTTTTGTTTTATTCGTGAAAACAACATTAAAAATAAAAAAATTAAATTTATGGACAAACGACACAAGCTGTGAGAAAAAAAAATGAATAGACTGAACTTGCTCATCTGAAAAACAGCTCAAAATTGTTTATTAACAATTTTTTGATAAGACGCTTAGTTTTTGTTTTAATCATAAAAAAAACATTAAAAATAAAAAAAAATCTGCCCGCCGCGAGGTCACATTCTCATCGTGCGCGGCTTGCTTCGCTCGCAAGTTTGAGCGGGACTAGGGCGCGCGATTTTTGGTTCTCGCGCTTCGCGCTCGATAACGTATTTGTTCAAAAGCAATCATCTGTATAACCTAGTTGTTGAGCACAAAGTGTGAGTATCGCAATGAGAATGTAATCGTCAAGGCCGTAGGTGCTTTGAGAACCCTCTATAAAGTCAAGTTGAAAAAAATGTATAATTTCACTATATGATTGTAGTTTATGAGGGGTTTAAATCACAGTTTTTGATTCGTGCGCTTAAACTGGGCGCATTTTCAGGGCAGCTGAGAATACAAATTAGTGCAACGTAAGGAGAAAATTTTAATGTCATCATGAAAAATAAAAATTGTACATTATTTTGCAATATCTGAATAAGCAGTGCCAGTACCAGATTTTTGACAACATAGTGTGCGAAGCACGAGATGCGTGATAATAATCTGTTCGTTAAAGCCGAAGGAGCTTTAACAAAAGGGAATTCACAATCATCAAATGACAGTTGTTAAAGCTTTGACCTTTAATTTTTAAAGGTCTGTGCACAAATGTGTGGAAAATACAAAGACCGAGCGCGTAGCGCGAGGCAAATACATTATTATCGAGCGCGAAGCGCGAGATGAATATATTCTCGAGCGCGAAGCACGAGAACCAACAGTCGCGCGCCCTAGGCACGCTCAAACTTGCGAGCGAAGCATTGAAAATTCCAATCTTGAATTCAAGTCAATAAAAATTAAACAATGTCAAATTTTGCATCACGCTTTTTAAAAGTCACTCATTTTAATCTAAAGTAAAAAATGAATAACACGAAAATAAACGATTAAGCATTTCCATGCTGACTTATACAAATAAACAGTCATTTTGGCATAACAAAAAAGTAGCGGGACAAAAAAAGACGCGAAAACCGAGCAGAAACAAAGGGATTTCAATGTGGACAAAGTGAATGAATGAATAAATGAATAAGTTCGTACTTTGTTATAGTTAATTTTTAACATTATTGCTACAATCTATTACAAAAATTATTTCCAAAATAGATAATGATTGATTGCGAATATTTTGTATATGAATCATATTGATGGTCAATGAAAAGACACCCTAATATAACCTACACTCAAAAACATGTCTGCTTAAATCAAACAGAATTATGGTTAAATATTCCCCTACTATTTTTTCTGGTTAGACTAACCAGAATTATGGTTGAATTAACCAGAATACCGTTTAAATGAACCAGAGATTCTGGTTAATTTAACCATAATTCTAGTTAGCCTAACTAGAAAAAATAGTAAGGGCATATTTAACCAGAATTCTGGACGATTTAACCAGACATTTTTTTGAGTTT
>CAKNWW010000085.1:0-11495 GCA_932074435.1 Andricus kollari
AATAGTAAGGATCTCGGAAATCCAAAAGATCGCAGCCACAAATCTAATCAAGGCGAAGATAACTTCCAAGGAATACTACGATCGTAAGGCTCGGCCTTTGAACGGAAAGGTGGGAGACCAAGCTTACGTTTTCAAGGAAGTTAGGGACGGAAAATTTGACAGTAGAGCCACCGGGCCTTTTACCATAGTCGGATTCACTGAAAATAATAACGTAATCCTTGAAACCGAGACTGGTGAACGGTTCGCCAAACATAAAGATAAACTTAAGGTCGTTCGTTGCTAACCTCGAACGAACCTCGAGGAAGAATCCAAAGACAGAATAGGCCTCAAAGGGAAATAAAAAAATAAAAAAAAATATGTATTTATGTATATATCAAATTTAATTAAACCTTTTTTTCATTAAGGGAGGTTTATCCTGTCTTGGACTTCCTTTCACCCATGAAAAGAAAATCTAATGCTTTCTCTTTTTAGGTAAAAATGTTCCATGTCTGGTTATTAATTTTCCTGCTTTCTCCTCTTGCCCTTGAGAACATCAAACAGACACTGTATAAGGACACTCCCCTAAGGGCCAGCACGGGAGTTTACTATAAATACTTAGGGCCCATGAAACGAGTCGTCAGCAATTGGAGGATTACCGTGTTTTTGGACCTGCAGAAAATCCTGGAGCCTTTGGATACATATGAACAACGATTCAAGCGGTTGTCCAACCTGTGCATGCCAGGATTCGGCCTATCCTGCCTGCAGACAATTACCGATTATGGTCTCGACGCCAAGTTCCTGGTAGCCGAAAGCCTAAGGAGGGAAGTGTCCAGACATGCAGCGGAGATGATGGAACGTACCGAGAAAACTATTCTTCCAAACCTGCCCATAGGGATGAGAACTCGACGAGCTCCACCATTATTAGGAATTCTAGGGGGACTTGTCGGACCTATAGCTGGCCTTATGGCCTACAGCGACGACGAAGCCATCGAAGCCGAGATTGCGGAACTCAATCAGGCTCAGACCAACTTATCACATTTAGTTGGCAGACGAACCCACCTAGTGAGAGCTCAGTTAGAGGAGGTGCACGGACTCTCGAAAAGTAATAAGGACAGAATCGTTTGGCACGAGGCTGAAATGTCCCGAAATAACTTAAAACTAGAAAACCTTACGAGGGTAGTCGCAGAGCTTAAGCACGTCGACGCTCTGACTCACGTGCTCAAGGCAGTGGAATCCAGCCTTGATGACTATATTCGATCCGCCAGACGAATCCTGGAGGTTATCCACACATCTCGTCAGGGAAGAATGCACCTTTCCCTTTTGACATCAGAACAGCTGGAACCAGTCTATCGGGATTTTCAGGATCATCATTACGAAATCGACTTTCCGATTTCGGGGCCACAGGTAGATCTTGAAGAATTATCCCGAGTCGTCATCATTACAGCGATCTACAAAAAGGATATCCTGAGTATACTCGTAGACGTCCCGCTACTGGAACACACTAGTTACCTGATGTACCAACTACATCCGGTACCAGTGTTCCAATCGACACTGACGAACGGTTCAGGAAGCGCTTACGTCCTACCGAAATTTTCCCACATTGCCGTGGGAGAACCCCAGAGAACACACATCTTACTAAACCGTCAACATGTAAAATCATGTAAAGGGACTGCTTATTACATGATCTGCAATAACAACTTACCTGTGAATGAAAATACGAGGTATCCATCGTGCGAGGGCGACCTGCTGCTTGACCCATCGACGGCAACATTCCGAAGATGTGACATCCGACTGACCTACGAGGCTGAACCGGAATGGATTCCTATCGATTCCCTAACTGGATGGCTCTACTCCCTAGTTGAGCCTATTCACGTTGAGCTAAGATGTCCGGAGAAATCCAAAATTCTGATAGAATTGAACAGGATCGGCATAATGCAGGTCGCACCTGGATGTCAACTTAAAACAAACGATAGGACATTCTATGGATCAGCAAGCAAAACCGGATCCATAGAGGTGATCTACGAGCCCCTCTCCAGTCTCAATCTAACAGAATTGTCACCACTCCTAAAGGAATATATGGCTTTCACGCCCGAGGTACAAGAAAAAATTCCATTTATAGGGGGTACCTCTGCGAAGGACAATGCCTTCTCTGCAAATGAGAAATCCTTGGATGAGTTAGAGCAACAGATTTATGAAACGAGTCTACATCGCCGAGCAAGGATCAAACACCTAACGTTGATCCAAGGCTCTTACGTCGGCCTGGCTCTACTCGCCATATGCCTATGTTCTTATTGTTGCTGTCACCGTATAAGAACAACAGCTAAAACGGTTTGCCATTGCAGCCGCGGCAATTCCATGAAGAACTCCGACAATGACCAGACCAACAATGATCCTGGGCGAACTCTGGAGAACTCCGGAGAAACTTACCTTAGAGTCGAACCGCCTTTAACAATCCGAGGTCCGGCGACAAGTATGAGCAGTTCTGCTTGCGAAAACCCACCCGTTGTACTGCCCAGAAACACAGTTCCAACATCGCCGCCCACCAGTTCAGCGACGACGAGACCAACCATCCAACTCCCTACGCAGACGCTACAACCGTTCTAAAAGAGTAAAGATATGTATAACTCGAGCGTGTGTGTGTGTGTTTGAGTGCGTGTATAAGTTCCCGTTTCTCGACACAATTATGATTTTTTTTTTTGTTCCTAGCAAATCAACCTGAGAACTAATAGCGAGAGAAAGAGAGAGAGCGAAAGAGAGGGCCCCATAACCAAGGATTGATTCTCAATGATCCTAATTTTTGGAGGTCTCTCCTCGAACTTTTGTACTTTCCTTTTGCAAGTTTCCGTCTTTAAAAATAATTATAATTCGAAACATTGGAAATTTAAAATTTATCATGAACTTTAAAATCTTATAATACATACGGAATTAAATTTCTACTCCGATGGATTTTTAATTGATTTCGTTTATTTAGGGTATTTAAAATGTTCAATTTCAAATTCATTGAAACTTGAATTGAATTTTAGGAGTTGGAAATAAACTCCAATTTTGAAACCTTGCTATCAGGGTTTTAACGAATATATTTCAAGTTTTCCCTAGAAGTCTGTTCGAGTTCCCTAAAATTTTAGAATTGCCATATCGACCTAAAGTGCATGATGAACTACCGCTTTCGTTTTTGAGGTCGTTTTAATATTGATTCCTAAAATGTGAAATTTATCGCCTAATTCTTTAGTGTAAAGTTAATAGTTACCACTTTTTAAAAAAAAAAAAAAAGAAAAAAAAAAAAACCTGAGTAAATTAAAATCGGGCAGCTTTAACTCAAATTTAATGGGATTCTCCTTACTGTAAAAAAAAAATCATTAATGACTGATTTTTACACTTGCAAATTTTTTTTTGCTGTAAGCTCTCCCTTGATTTTCTCAAGTGAAGCTTTGTCCACTACGTCTACAATCCTACCAATTAAATTAAGATGCGGCATCAATTTTGTTTTTCCGATGGTAATGTTGGGTAGCTCAAGGGCCTGAAAAAAAAAAAATGTCGTATATTGGATTTCAGGAAGGTGGATGATTTTTTTTTTTTTACGGCACTTCTTGAGGGTAATAATTTATTTCAAGAATAATATAAAAATATTAGGTGTATTTATATATATATATATATAATAGGTAAACATGTTAAATTTAAAAAAAAATAAAAATTAAATAAAAATTAATATTAAATTAATACTAAAAATAAAAATTAATGCCTCTTCTACGATCTGCCGGCGGTGGCCGCGGGAAGCAGATGCCCCAACTCGCCGACCGGAACCCAATATCTTACTAGCTCCTGGCCAAGACGCTAAAAAAAAAAAAAAAATGGGTACTCACTTTAAATTTTTGACATTTACAAATTATTTAAAAAAAAAAAAAAAAAAAAAAAAAAAAATTTCCACCCGTACGTTGGACTTTGATTATAAATAAGAATTAATCGATGAATGTTAGTTTGTTGCTTTGGTTTTAAATACTTGACCGGATTTGGGTGCATCAAAGAACTTTCAACTTTCGCGCACTGTGTTTTACTATACATGTATATTAATTCTACAAAATGATGGTGTATTAAATTTACAACACGTATATGCATATTGCTTCCAATAAATTTATAGTAAAATCGCTATAGAAATTTCTAACAGTGTAATCCTAAAAACTTACCACCGTCCAGCGCGACGTTATCCTTGGCTCCTGATCTGCGGAGCGGTCGTGGCGCTGAACCCAGACGAGCCTATAAGTCCGATCAGCGGCCTGGTACCCGATCCCCGGGGGAACCACAGGCAAATCGTCGAAGAGGCTGAAAAAGAAAAAAAAAAAGGGGAAAATTGGGGGTTCAATTTTTCTCCTTCCTTGCTGTCGATTCTCAGGCACTCACCAGGACTCCAGGAGCACGTTGGGCCACACGTGCCCCTGCCAAAATACTAGACTCTCCACCTCCTGCCAACCCACGGTATAGGGGTGGAACCGCAATGCCTAAAAGCAAGGGAAGAAAAAAAAAAAAAATCAACTATCACGCGAGCAAGGAACGAAATCGAGCGAATAAAAGAAAATGTATACATAAATAAGAATAAATCCTTTTTTTGTATCCTTACCGTGGCCCAATATCCACGAGTTAAGTACTGGGATGTTTTCTCGTCCCACGTGTATTCTTGGGTCCACTTGGCCCTAGTGTACGGCCTGTTAAGTTCCGCCTCGCTGGGGAGTTCGGTCGGCCATACTCCCCAGCCGAGCTCCGGCTCCCCAGGCACAGGAACGTATACTCGTTCTGGCGCGGGAGTCCACGCCGGGTAACGTAACAGGAAGCTACGACCACATAGTTAAATTAAAAAGATAAAAGTCGAGGGAAATTTTTATTTTTTTTATTTTTTTTTTTATTTTTTTTATTTTTTTATTTTAAGTATAATTAAACCCTTAAAACAATTAATAACTTTGGAATTGCTAATTATATTTTCAAAAATCCCACCAATTAAAATTACATCGCAAAATTAAAAACGTACGAAAGAGAAAAATAAAATGTCTAGCGTTCAACATGAAAATTCAGAACTCTAAAATTCTAACAACTTAAAATTACCGAAATTATTCAATTGCTGATGTATCAATTTCAGGAAGTTTAATTTTCACCTTGGTTTACTCTAAACTTAATTTTAATCTTTTAATTTCAAATCTTCCTTTAATCATTATACGCTCTTAAAAATTTCTAATGAAATATTTTTCAATTTGAAATTATTTATTTGTTTAAATCCTTAACTAAAAATCGGACAATTTTAACTTTTCAATTCGAAATTACTTTATGATTACCTTTAAAATTATTGAACTCAAAACTGTCTATTAAGGCTCTTAATGTGAAATTTAAAAAAATATTTAATGGCGAAATTGTCCTGACATTTTGAATACATGATTTTGAAACTAAAATGTTGTGAGCTTTGAAATTTCAAATTTACAACATTAAAAACAACAATAATCCAAAAATTAATTAAATAAAATAAAAACCCCTTTTCTCTAAATTTAGATTAGTAAAATATAACTGATTGTCAGTTGAATTCTACTAATTGCTGTAGCTGGAATTGAGTCACTGACAATTGGTAGAATTGTATTGATGGGATTAGTTAAACGAAAATTACTAATTGACCAGTTATAGTTGTATTGAAGAAATCAGTTAATTTTAAGAGGTTATGTTCCAAATATATTAGCGCACCATTTTTAAATGTGCAGTTGATTTCAGTTTAAAATTTGTTCACACATGTAATAATTTCTTATTCATTTATTAAAATAAAAATTCCAAATTACACTTCATTATTATAAATAATATTGGAGTATAAACAAAAGCTTAATTTAAAAATCGCTCCTCTATCAATTTATTCTATGTCTATAATTGATTCACTACAGTTACAGTATAATTGATTAACTGCAGTTATGGTATTTTTACTGTTAAAATTAGTAAGCTTATGAAAATAACTGATCCATCAATTAAAATTAAGTGTACTGATTCAATTGGTAAAATTTCTGCTAATTAGAATTTAGAGAGCTTAGTTTCAGGGATTTAAGGAATAAACTTTTAGAATCGCGCATTTAAAACCATAATTTAAATTTAAATTACAAAAGGTTTAAAGACGATAAATACAGTATTGATAAGTACCACACAAAGTAATATCAAATGGCATTCAAAAATAACTGGGTAGACTCTTACTCAAACTTATAAAACACACGAATTATGAAATACGGGGAATCCCCCTATGAAATATTTATCATGCGGCAAATTGAGAAAAAGTCGAGGGAATTTCAAGGCATTAGAATAATCCAATATGAGTCAATTCAGACTCAACGTGCATTACAAAGTCTTGCTTTGTTTAATTCGTAACCCGAGAGCTCGTTATCGCCATGCCTACGTTGCATTTCAAGCTCCCGAGGAACTAGCCTGCGAACCGACTTATGGAACGAGAAGAACTAGCCATACGGCACGAAATCTGTCAAAGGATACTTGAAAGTTTTGAAAGGCTTTGAAATAATAATATTTTATTCTTAAGATTCCAGGAAAAACTTTCATTAATTTTGTATTTTGAAAAATTAAAGTTTAAGAAAATATTCACAAAGATATAAAAATATTTAAAGTTATATTCTTAAATTTCGGAAAGGACCGTAGAAGAGCTAAAGGGCAAATTCTTCATTGTTCAAGATTAAACAATTTTAGAACAAAATTCGTGTAAGTTTAAAAAGGAATTTAGGAGATTTAAAAAGATAAAAAAAAAAATAATAATGATTCAAAATTTGGAAAGTTTTCAACCAATTTTAAGCCAAATACAGATTTTTAAGATTTCGAAAAAAAAAAAAAAATAATTTTCAATGCGGAGTAAAAATTTCTAATAACCATTTACCCTCTAAATCAAAGAAAAAATAAATAAATATATATATTTTTCAAGATTTTAGATATGTCAGAAAAGTATCTAGGAAATTTGTAAGCATTTTTGTTGTTGTTGTTATATTTTACAAGATTTTACCAAATTTTAGGAAAAATTTCAGGCTGAAGGACATTTACACCTTCTTGAAGCTTAGAAAAGGTTTAAAATTATTTTATAAATAAATAAAATTATAAATTTTCAACCCACAAAAATACATTATCAGCAAAATAGTTGAACTATCAACCAACAGTAATAATTCCAAACCAACAAGATTAATCTTATAACCATAAAGGCGAATCATCAACAATGTACATGAATTTTCTACCACTTTCAAACTAAAAGCACGAACTTTCAACAAATAAAATAAAATTTCCAGCAAAAGTTAATCTTCAACTAACAGTTGAATTTTCTACAAAAATAAAATGAATTATTAACCAAAACGGATGATTCTCGACGAAAAATGTGATATTTGATATTAATTCAACCAAAAATGATATAAAATTCAAAATAAAAAGATAAACTTTCGACCAGAAATGGGAAATTAAACCATCTAGTTTAAAAGATTAATTTTATTAGCTTATTTTTAAAAATTCAATTATATAATAAAAATTGAATTATATTAATCCACGATTTCGAATTTCCTGTCTAAATAGACCAATGTTCAACAAAATAATTGAATTTCCTACCTGCAAAAATCAATTTTCAACGAAATATTCGAATTTTTAAAGAATGAATCGAACATTAACCAAAAACAGTTGCATTTTCAACAATTACTTGAAATTTCAGCGCAAAATCAAAATAGTTAATATTTTCACCAAAACTATTCAATTTTCGACCTGCAAAAATAAATGTTTAATCAAACCATCGAATTTTCAACAAAAGATAGTCGAATTGAAGATTCTCTAATTTTGACGATTTGTAATTTGAGTTTCTTTAACTTTTAATGTGTGTAATTTGGAACTATGTAATTCATTTTGTTTTTAACAATTCAGTCTTGAAGATTTATAATTGAATGCTCTTCCTTTAAAGACATATAAATAAATGGTCTTAACCTTTGATGATTCTGTAGATCAAAGATCAAGAGTTTTCAATTCTAGGGCTTCAAGATTGAGGAATTTTCAAATGCAAATCATCAAATTTACAAGATCCCCATAATAAAACTTAAAACTTGAGTTCTTTTTTATTTTTAATTTCCGAAATTAAAAAAAAAAAAAAAAAAACACTCTCCAATTTTAAAGATGCATAAAAAGAGTCTTAAAATTTTTAATTTTTGATCGGTCAAATTAGGAATTTTTAATTGTGAATCTTAAAAATTCTGAACTACTCTGAAAATGTTTAAAACTACACACGTTTAAGGTATATACATTGAAATTAAGGAACTTTATATTTTCTGTTTTCAAATTTGATGAATTTTTAAATTTATAATTTCAAGGTTAAAGAATTCCAATTTTATATTTCCAAGGTGCAAGAATTTTAATTTTATGTTCTCAAAATTCAAGAATCTTCAATTTTATAGTTGTAAGAAAAAAAAAGGGAGAGATAAAAATGGTAAAGAAATCATGCAATTTTTAACAAAATAGTAAGGTTGTTGATCAAAAAGTTTAATGTTTTAGAAAGCAGTGGACTTTTATATCAGAAAAGACGAATTTTTAATAAAAAAAAAAAAGATATATAATTTTCAATCAATAAATTTTCTGCAAAACAGTTGAGTTCTCAACGGATAAGGTTGTTTTGAAAATACTTTAATAATTGAATATTTTTCAAGTAAAACAAGGTTCAACAACCAATTTTCTACCGCAAAAAGACGATTTTTCATGAAAATTCATGAATTCTCTACCAAACATAGTTGAATTTTTCACCTGCACAACATATAGGATAAGGTTTCAGCTAAAAATAGAATAGTTAATTGTCAGTTTCAAACATTTATGTTCAAACAAACATGAAGCGAATTTCTACCAATATCGTGTAAATTCTAACAAAATACATTAAATTTTCAACCAAGTATTGCAATTTTAACCAAATAGTGAAATTATTTTCATCAAAAAATTGTCAATCTTCAACAAACAACCAAATAAAATTTTGACAAAAGAGTTCCCTTTTTCAACCAAACACTGTTAGAAAAATCTGTATTAAATTTAATACAAATGTATATGAAGTCATTTGCATACACGGTAGTTGAAATTTAATATGCATTAAAATATGAATAGCTGTACAGTTTGTATTAAATTTAATATACAGGTCGCTATAGCAGCATGCTTGAAAACTTATAGTGCTATTATTTCTTTAAGTCTTATCAAGTATTTGCAATTAAAGTAATAATCTGGAATTCGTCGATTGAATTGCTTTTTATGATTAAAGTGCAACGTACATGTGGAACTCTTTCAAAAATTTGCCCTGAATGGTAGAAATTTAATGTGAGTACAGTTGATTGTAGGTTAGGTCTGTCATTTATTTACGAAATTGAGCTTTGTGACATAAAATCCACTTTTATATCTGATTAATTGTAAGAAGGTATCATGTTTTATTATGAAGAATCGAAAATCACTGCTAATTTTATTTTGATTTTGTTTAAAATGGAATTATCTGAGCGATTATCATGAATGTATATGAAATTTAATAAACACGTATCTAAATAGCGATTTCATATGCTTGAGATATTAATTTTAATACGCATTGGTATTTTAAATTTAATACGATTTTTAACAGTGAAACTAGCCCACTAGTTAAAATTTTAACCAAAAAAATTAATTTCCAATTAACAGATTAATTTCTGTTTTCAACCAGAAGAAAAATCCACAAAATAGTCAATTTTTCAATAAAATAGTTACATTTTTAACCAAAGACATTAATTTTCTACAAAAAAAATAAATAACTAAATAAAGGTATTCCAAACCAATGTTTTTACCTACCCTCTTTCACTGCCCTGAAGACCAGCCGTGGTCTCCCTATTCACCCAGAGCATCTTCTTGAGATGCCTCGTGGAAGGCATCAGCGGGGGTCCTCTGACGACCCGCTCCCGACTAAGGGTGGAAGTCGCCCCCGCCGACAGAAGTTCGTCATTCATCTTTTTCAAAAGATCGATCTTGTGAAGGGATGACATGATGCAGTCGCACTGTCGCACTATCGCACTGTCGCACTGTCGCACTGTCGCACTTTTCCCGCTTTGGCACTCTCAACACTCCGCGGGTCACGCGAGTTCGTGCTGCACTAATTAATACCCGCACCACATTACCATGGTCCAGCGAAGCCGTTGATGGCTACTCCCACCCATGGTCACTTCCGAGACGCAGCGACAGGTCCGCACTCATTACCTTTAAGGATAAAAGAAAAACGGAAGAAGTCATGCGTGGTAGAGAACGCAACAAATCCGTAAACTATGCTTGCGGCCCTACGTACTCGAGCCCCTCACTCGCTGCTCGGGATTCCCCTAGCTCTATGTAACAATTCGCGGAATCATTCCTCAGCATATGCTACAACAGCGATATGCACTCATAATATAAAAATTATACTGCTAAGAATCCTCAAATGATTCTAAATGGACCTTAATAATTTTCTTCAGACTTCAATTGAACATATTTTTTCTTTTTCTTTTTTTTTTTCTCTCTCCTCCTCTCAAAAAGCGGAAAGAAAATGGGAAAAGGTGGAGAGATTCAAGGGATCCGACGCAATTAGCCATTCGGCTCCAGGGGTGACGATCTGCATTGTTTTTTTTTTTCTCGAAACTCTCTCTCTCTCTCATACCATATAAATTAATTATTGTTCCTTGTATATATATGTATATATACGCGGACACGTATATATGCATATATGTATATGCGTGTGCGTGTATTTGAGTATGTGTATATGTTCATGCGGATATATGTAACCCTCAACTGCATGAGCATATTTGAGCATAGGAACGAGGAGGGGTGGAGGCGGACATCACATTGCCTCGTTCTCAAGGTCAGCCTAGATTTCGGGGACGAAATGATAAAAATTCCGGTGTGGTTTGTTACGAGCGAACCCCCCCCCCCCTTTTATTTCTCTTTCTTAAATTAATTTCGGTTTCTCCCTGAAATTGATATGGCTTGAAATATTATTTCAAGTTATATTAATTCAAACTTCGTACAAGCTACAAAGCCTCGCTTAGTTCACTCGTAACCCGAGAGCTTGATATCAGAATGCCAACGTGGCATTCCAAGCCCCCGACGAACTAGCTTGCGAGCTGACCTCGAGAACGACGAAATGAGATCTGAAATAAATAAGAAATTCTCTTTCCCTGTAGGAAAGAACTTGAAAAATAAAAATACCCCTTGGGACCAACAACTCCACCCTCCTCCCCGTTTTTCTCTAAGATACATATAGGCTAAGAACGAAGTAGTTGCATAAACTACCCCCATGATTACAACTACGAAAAGGCGAAAGAAAGGAGGAACGACGAACCGCTAACAATATACGACAGCGGCATGCATGCACACATAGATATGCACGTCAAACACCATGCTCGATTTCTCTCGTACACAAGCCGCGCGAATGATCGGGCTGTATGCAATGCCTCGACGGCTCTACTCTCTCCCTCCTTCTCTTTCCATACTTTCCTTACGTAAATCCATCTCGCTCC
>CAKNWW010000086.1:382-16539 GCA_932074435.1 Andricus kollari
CCCCGAAAAATGTCACATTTCAAAAATTTACTCAGATTTGTTTTCATTATTTCAGGCTTATTTATATTTTTCCTAATCTGCTTTTTCAGAAAATGTGATCTTCAGCCTTCGAGGAAAATATTCTTAAAATTTCATTATGAGATATAAATTATTAGGGCTGTTATTAGGCTTTGAAAACAGTAGAAAACAGTGAAAATGGTACTTTTTGAATAAATTAATTATTAATTTTGAGCCAAAACTGAAGTAGTCACATTTTTAGTGAAGAAAATTACTTTTTAAAAAATGCAAATTAAACAAAAAGGCAAATCTTTAACTAAATATTCGAGTTTTCAACTAAACAAGATAAATTATGAATTAACTCTGAACAAATAATGGTTTTTTAATTTTAAAAATATAGAGTTGCAAATAATTTAATTTACAAGATCTTTCTTTCAACGCGGCTAGGTCTAGTCCCACCAAAAATATTTGTGCTATGCTCACCAAATTCCGGCGAAACTAGTTACCTTTTCCCAGTTCTCCTTGGCTCACCGAAAATATTCGTTCTACGCTCACGGAATTTTGTTAGTGGGAAACTTACCCTGGGAATTTACACACAATATGAGCAAGTGCATTATTATGAGCACTCACTTAATTCCATGATCAACCTCTTGTCGCCCCGTCCCGTTTCCTTCACATAAACCGAGGTCTAGGTGAGGAAAGGGGATAGAACGCAACTGTGCTCTACCCGCCCGGATTCGAAAGATTTTCTGACCCCGGAAGGGAAGTTGAGCGCAGCCGAATTTTCGGACCACCCTAGTGCAAGAAGTATCTGAAAATAATTTTCAGCGGATAATAAAAAACAATTTATTATAGTATGATCTCGCGTCGATTGCAGAGCTTTGAGGACTACAAATTTTGTTAAATGGTCCTGGTAAACATAATGCAGGGTGCTTAGATTCTCAAAATATATTTACTGCATCAAAATTTGGCACTTGGTTAATATTAACTGACTTTAAGGTTACATTTGAGCTATCTACAGTATGCACCAATCACAAGTTTTTGGTATTCATCAAAAAATTCTTGAATAAAACTCCCTACATTATATTTTATAGATGCACATCCGACACAACCGATACAAACCCGACAACCCGCCTTTGCAGACCAGCTACCAAGGGGTAAGTATACAGTACATTTTTGAGCTAAGAAAAAATTGCTGTGATTCAGAAAAAAAAATGAAAATCGTAGCCCCTTGAAGACCTTTGAAACGAGTTTCGAATTTTAACTGAAGAAATACATATTCTTATAGGAAACTAATTTCGAATTTTTTATCTGGACGAAATGCTGTAGATTTTTCCGTTTTTAAAGGAAACCCGAAAACACCCTTATCACAGAAACAAAAAAAAAACGTATTTCCATAAACTTTGAATATTCATAAAGATTTACGTAATTTATGGAAATTTATTATAATTTATGGCGAACCTGGTGATCGCCTTCTCCAGGATTTACTGTCTTACCCTTGCTTTTTTTTTATTTCATTGGGAAATGGAGAAAAATTATAACAATATGCAATTTCATGATGTCATGTAATTTGTAACAAATCTGATTCATCCAGCCTACCTAATCGGTTTCGATTTCTTTGGGATAGAACTGAAGGGCCTATGACAAATCCACCGAACGCGTTCTCGGGTTGCGGATAGAGGGGCCCTGTACCAAGGATTTCTGCTGAATATGGTTACAATAATTAATAACCAGTCGCGGACAATTGTCCAGGGATGGTCCCGAAGGAATAACCCCTAAGCGGAGGCGTAACAACCGTGCCGAAAGCTGAATGGCACCTGGGTGGTGTGTCTTGCACGGTGACCCTGAAATACCGGGCGACCTCTTAGAGTATGCAGCCTTATCCTTGCATGCGGGGCTCTACAAGGACCCTTACCCTAGCTGCTCGTGGGAAGAATAATGACACCACTAAAACACCCAAAAGTTGTAAATGTGGTTCAAAACGATCGAACGCGCAGAGTACCCGACAATGGGTCGGCGAACAATGCCGATAATCCTAGAGTTCGGGGTGCTGAAAATAATTTAGATGGAAATGCGACGACGAACCGGCGAAACGCCCACATTGAGTGGACGAATCAACTAAAGGATGACTTGCTAGACTGCTACGATGCCAGCATTATCTCTGTTCACCGAGGCTTTATGGCGCGTGTGCATACTCTGTGGTGCCAAAAACACCCAGTGCTTCAGCACGTTTCGATTCAATCGCTGCGGTGGAGGGCTTTCCCAACCGCTGCTGGATCAAGTTGTAGCCGAAGATGAGGAAGCTACATTAAGACAAACCGGTTTTACTCTACTCGTTTGGGGTGGTTCAATATACGAAAAACGAACTTAAGGCCCTTGATGTCATCACACGTAAGATCATGCATAGGCATAAAAGCTTACATATCAATTCGTCAGTTCCGCGATTATACATTTCACTCCGTCAAGGCGGACGCGGACTTCTGAGTCTAGTGTCTTCATAACCGAATTGTTCTAAGTACAGATTATATTGTAGCCTTGGCGAAGGAGCATACTTTTGCTTTCCTCAGATTACCAGGGCTTAATTGAGGTATAGAAGGTTTCATTTTCGCATGCCAGGACGGTGTCATTTCCACCTTAGCATACCGTGACCGCAGTTTACGTCAAGAAGTTCAGAGCGATAGGTGCAGAGCGTGTCATGCACACGCTGAGTACCTGGAACACATACTATCGGGGTGTCCCACCCACTCAGGAATGACGTACATCTACAGACATAATGCGGCCCTAGGAGTGCTTTATTACCATCCTTGTCGCTCTTACGGTGTTGGCCGCGACCCAGCCCTGCCGAACTCTCCAAGGGAGATAGAGTCAATTGTCCAAAACGAGAAGTGCCAAATTTTCTGGAACAACGTTTTTCGGACAGCAGTCTGCGTTGCAATTTCGAGGCCTGACATTGTTCACCAAGATTTCGAGAAACAAACTATATTCGTGATCGAATTCTCGGCACCGTCTGAATACAACATCACTGCCAAGAAGAATGAAAAGGAGGAGAGGTATCAAGATATTAGAAGAAGCTGCGAAGACTGTACCCAAAATATTCGTTACGAGTAATTGTACTTGTGATAGGTGCTGTCGGAGGTGCGAAACTATCACTGGTTCGTAACCTCAAAGCCATACCCGCGTGCCAAAAATATGCGAAGGCACTTGCGAAATGGATGCAGAAAGCTGTCATCCTTGGGTCGCTTCGTGTACTCAAAACACGCGAGGGTTGTCGTTGTGATTTCATCGTGTCCTGTGACCACCCATCTCACGGTTGTGAGACGTGGCCATGAATGTGATATACCGCGGTTCTACTGGGGGCCGGTGTCACTTTTTTAGATGGCAGTTGCTCCCATAATGAAGCCATTATTTTTTGGGTGAAACACAATAAACCAAATACACTTCTTTTTTCTATGGCATTTATATTAAATTAATGTTGCAAAATATGTGTGTAATATAATTAGAAGACATCGCAAGATGATTTCTGTAGCCTGCAATAAGAAGCTCCTTTACATTTTTTTTCTCTGTTAATGGAGTACATAATGACTTTCTCATATCTTATTTTTCAGTAAATTTTGCCATCGTTATCCTCTCCAAAAATTGTGAATATAACTGTAAATTCAATTTATTATAATTGGCTCCTAAATTTTTTTAAAAGTTAACTTATTTGTAAATTATATTGCCGTAATAAATTTTTTTATTTTAGAAATCAAATGAAATATTATTTCTGAAATGAATTGTGATTTGTTCGTTATAACATGTACAAGAGTGTATAAATTTGAATTAGTAAATAAGAATTAAGAAATTCAAGAGAAATTAAATTATGAAAAAATGCATTAAATTCAGTAAGTTTTAAATGAGTTTAGAAAAATTCAACGAAATTTAAAAGAATTTGATGAAGTGCCGACTTCAAGACGGATTGAACTATAACTCAAAAGACATAAAAACATACATTACATTGCGTAGAATGAACTGAATTTTTAAGAATTCACGTGAACTAAAAACATAATCCCAAAAATTCTGAAGAATTCAAAAGAATTTATACGAATTCAGAGTGAATTTGAAATGAAATCTCGTGAAATTATATTAAATCTGCCGATACTTTTTAAAATCCTTGACATGTATTAAAAAACCTTGAAAGCTTTTAAAATCCTCCAAAAACAGAGAAATCTTTAGAAGTATCATAAAATCCCTTTTAATCTTTTGAAATATCGAGAAATAATAAATTAATACAAAAAATTTATATTAGTTCAAAATTTTAGTTATAAATTCCCTTTTAATTTTTTTAGATTCCCTAAAATATTTCAAATTCTTTGAAACTCTCGAAATCACTTAAAACTTTGTAAAGTTCTTGAATATCCCTTGCAATTTTTAAAAATACCCTTAGATATTTCAAACTCTTTAAAATCTTTTGAGATGCCTCAATATTTATTGAAGGTATCATAAATTCCTTTGGTTTTTAAAAATACCTCAAATATTTCAAACTCTTTGAATTACTTGAAAATTCCTTGGAATCGTGTAAGATATCCGAAAATCTTTCAAATTCTTTGAACGCTTCGATAATGCCTTAAAATATTAAAAAATATTTTTGAAATCATACGAAATCCATGAATTCTTGTGAATAAATTCTTAGAAATCTATTGAAATAATATAATATCCCTTGCAATTACATAAAATCTGATAATACCTGAAATCATGGAAAATTTTGCAAAATAGCTTGTGAGCTTTCGAAATTTCTCAAAATCATTGAAATAATTAGAAGGCATCACAGTATGATATCTGTAGCCTGAAATAAGAAGCTGCTTTTTGTTTTTTTCTCTGTTAAAGGAGTACATAGTGGATTTCTCATATCTTATTTGTAGATAAATTCTGCCATCTTTATCAGCTGGAAAAATTGGGAACATAATTATAATTCAATTTTATTATAATTGGCTCTTAAATTTGTTCAACACTTAACTTATTTGTCAATTATATTGCCGTAATAAATTTTTTTATTTTATTAATTAAAAGAAATGTTATTTCTGAAATAATTTGTGCTTTGTTCATTATAACATGTATATGAGTACATCGATTTCAATTTAATAAATGGAATTTAAGAGAAATGAAAAATATGAAAAAATGCATTGAATTCAGTATGTTTTAAATGAGTTTAGAAAAATTCTAGGAAATTTAAAAGGATTTCATGAAGTGCCATCTTCAAGATGAATTAAACAAAAACTAAACAGAAATAAAAAAATACATTGAATTTCGTAGAATCAACTGAATTTTGAAGAATTCACGAGAATTAAAAAAAAATGCCGACAATTCCACAGAATTCAAAAGAATGAATTCGAAATCAAATCTCGTGATATTCTATTAAATCTATTAAAATATCATGAAATAATAAATTAATTTCAAAAGATTCATATTAATTCAAAATTTTAGTTATGAATTACTTTCTAATATTTTTAAATTCCCTAAAATATTTCAAATTCTTGAAAACTCTTGGAATCACTTAAAACTTTGTAAGGTTCTTGAAAATCCCTTGAATTAAAAAAAAATACCCTCAGATATTTCAAATCCTTGAAAATCATTTGAAATCAATTGAAACATTTTAAAGTTCTTGAAAATGCCTGAGAATCTTTTAAAACCATAAAGTATAATTAAAATCCTATAAGTGACATTAAATTACTGAAATCAATTCAAAAATTTTTAGGATCTTTTAAAATACCCTAAGATATTTAAAATGCTTTAAAATAATTTGGAATTCCTTGCATTTTTTTAAGCTCTTCAAAATCCTTCGATTTTTTAAAAATCACTTAAAACTTTTTTAAGCTTTCGAAAATGTCTTGGCATCTTTTAAAATACTTTAAAAGTTCTCAAATCCTTTACAATTCTTTGAAATTCCTTTAAATTATTGAAATCTTTTGGAAATGTCTTGGAGTCTTTTCAAATTCCTTAATAGTTGGTTTTTTTTAATCTTCAGAAGTGCCATTTTTTTAGGATTTACAGAATTATTAAAAAGGTCTTTAATCAGTGCAAAAATGGGGTGATCCAAATTTATACATTTAAAAATTCTACTTTCGATTTTTGGAGATCGATACTCCCCTCCCCAATTTGTTTGTCTTAGGAAAAAAGAAATCTATTTTTTTTAATCTTTCAATATTCAATATTTCAATACCCGTGCCTCCGGGCTTTCGAAATTAACATGGGGTTTTAAATAAAAATAGCTCGGTTTTCGAAAAAATGGAAAAAATAAGTACTTTTTATTAACATTTTATGAATCACAAATTAAATATTTTTAAGGAATGTGCAGCGAATAATTTTCACGTGATAACTTTTAATTTTGACGCCACCGAATCCCTTGTATTGCGCCCGAAAATGCCCCACAAAATGCAAAATATCAGTTTCATGTACAAAATGTATCTGTGACATGAAGTTAAGAAAAAAGTAACTTTTCTCGATTTACAGAATAAAAAATTTTTTTTAAATAACTGAAAATTGTGCATGTATATATGTATGCATGTAGGTATGTATCCATGCACGTATTTATGTATGCATGTATGGCTATTTTGGATAAAAATTCCAAAAAGTTAGATGATTTTCAAAATCTTCTAGACCACTTTTTTCGAGATTTGAAAATTGTATGTACGAATGTTTGCAGCACTCGGAAAGTCCAAAAATTTACCTTCACGACTTTTTCCCATAAAAAGAAAATTATCTGAGTGATGGCATTTTCAAAATTGAAAAAAAAACAAACGAAAATGCCATTTTTAAGCGAGACAACGCACCATATGAAAAAGTCAAGAAAAGAAAAACGCTGCTTTTTAAAATCCCAACAAGATTATCATAAAAAAATTTTGAATTTTTTTCAAGAATCGAAAATTTAAATTTTTGACCTACTGTTCCGATTTTAACCACAAAAAAATGAAAAGGCAATACTTTCATTTTGTAGTAAAACTATGCATGATACGAAAAAATGTAGTCTAACAAAAATGCTGCACCTAAAAAGCATCTACAAATTTTATAATAATTACTTTTCCATAGGACGGGTAGGATTCGTTTTATTCGTCAAAAACAACATTAAAAGTAAACATAATTTTTTTGACAAATGAAACAAGTTAGGCAGAAATAAATTAATAGGAAAAATGCTGCTTATCCAAAAAAACTAAAAAAATTTACATTCTCATCTAGAGAAATTATTAGGTTTGTGTAAAATTTGAACCCCCTGTTTGTATTAAATGTCCACGTTTTGAGATCCCCTGAATCCAAAGAACAGGTTTTTACGAATGTGTCTGTCTCTCTGTCATTAAAAAGAAAAAAAAAACAAACCCAAAAATTTAATTTTACGGTCAAACTATGCAAGACACGAAAAATTATGATTAAACAGAAATTCTGACCTCAAAAAAGATCTACAAATTTGTTGTGGAATATGCCCGATAAGTAGGTACATTCTCATCAAAACATCGCTTATTTAATTTCTTTTTCATCCTTTTAAGATAGTTGGAAAAAACTGTCTGATTGTATGATTTATTAGAAAGATACGGAAGTATACGCTGAAGTAAAGGAATTTCCTTCTTCATTTTAAATCCAATACAAATTTAGTCATTTTTATCTGAAGAACATAGAACATAACACATGGTCGTTGCGAAGTGCGACGACAAAATCGCGCGCAGTAAGCGCGCTCACTCTTTTGGGTTTCTATTATACAACGACTAGAAATGAGCATGGAGCGCGAGGATTACATGATTTCTAAAACAAATATCGAGCGCGAAGCGCGAGTGTCTTCATGAGAATGTGTTTCTTAAGGTCGATAGAACCTTAAGTAAATTAGATCTTCTTTTTATATAAAAAACTGACATAATTTTAACCAAAAGCAGGTGATAACAATAGCGAGCACACGAAGTGTGAAAACCTAGAGGAACCGAGCTTAAAGCGTCAGGCAAACGTATCGGAGCGCGAAGCGCGAGATCCAACAGGTGCGCCCCCCAGGCGCGCTCAAACTTGCGAGGACGCGTAGTTTTTGTTTTAATCGTAAAAAATACTATCAAAAATAGAAAATAAAATTTTTGAAAAAACGATACAAGGTTCGATACAAAATGAATACACAATACATTTTATATAATAGAGTTGAACTCAATGTAGAAAAGTTCGCACTTTAAACAAAATCGAGTGCGAAGCACGAGATACGTGTTGAGAATGTATAATTTGAAAATCACTAACGTTTAATGATTTAGTTTCACGAACCGTACTTCAGAATACTTTAATTTGAAATGAAGTTTAGAATTATGTAATTTTTAGTGGTTCCATTGGTCTTGGATTTACTATTTTTATAGCTTTCAATTAGAAATCATATAATTTTAAGCGTTTTAAGAAAAATTAAAGTTCGGAGGTTCACAATATTTAAGATTCTTCAATTTTTACAAGTGAAAATAACAGTGAATATTTTTGTTTGGTACAAAAATCTCATATTTTTAATTAATAATATATATAAAATTGCTTTAAATGTAATTTAATATTACATGATGTGATGCCTCTTAATAATTTTTAATATCTTGAAAATTTCTATAATTTCAGTTTAAAATTATAATTTTGAGTTTTGAAAGTTTTTTAAGATTTAATTTGTTTTCTAGGTTTTTTAACCAGATAAATGAATTTCAAATATGGTGTTGTCGATGCTTTTTTAAAGAATTATTACATTTTTTCGAGCATTAAATTGGAACTTAATCAGTTTTGAAGTTTGCTAGTTTTTCAATTTCAAAATAGAAAAATAAGAATTCGGTAGGATCTGAGCGGATACTATCGTCATCAAGAATTTATGACTCTTTGGATCCTGATAAAATTCCCTCAATCTTATGAAATTCCTTTTTATACCCCTTAAAATATTATAAAATCACTCCAAATCATAACCATCCAATGAAATGCAACAAAATCCCTTGAAAAAGCTGGGAAATTGTATGAAACCGTATGATATTTTCTGAAATTCTGGAAAATTGATTGAAATACCTTGAGGGATTTTCAAATCAATTAAAATCATTGAAATCTTTCAGTCATTAGTGAATAAACTTCCGAGTTACACGTAATCATCAACTTACTTTATCCTCTCTTTGTCTAAGGCAACGTAGCATACCGCCTCCTCATCCTTTCTTTCGAACAAAACAATCAATTTATTATTATTTATATTACTCAAATTTTAATTTTGAGATTAATTTCTAATGTTGTTTTGGGTTTTCGGTCAAATATACTAAAACAAGGCTTACACTTTTTTATTATTGATTATTTATATTTTTGAAATCACAAATCTTCATTTTCTTTTTACAGTTCAGCATGTTGCGGAGCGACGACATGATAGAGCCTTCACGTATCTTGGACAACAGGTTCTTGTGTGGCTTGATAACCAAGCATTAGCTTCGTATATGTGGTTAGCTGAAGGAAATGTAAACATGGAGGCAGTGGATCGCAGGATGTTCAAGGTTTTAAAATACTTGGACTATATGGAAGGCGTAGGATATTTTATTGTACACACGATTAAAATTTCCGGCCACGAGATTGTAGTATCAATTGAGAATGAATACCGTTATAACCATACAGGATGTAAGTATTTATGAGGCTAAAAAGAGGGCCAAATTTTGGCTTAATTTGAGTAGGGTCATAATAATTATTTTTTAAAAATTTCTAGGTTGATATGGCAGGCCTCGGACTTGTTTCATAAATTTAAAATAGTCCCAATATTAGCATATATTTAAAAAACTGGTAGATAAATAGTGTCATGTAATGTTTCCAATACTAAATCCAGGAATTAAATATTTTCTTATTGGATATACAATTTACATCGAAGATAAAATATTGTGAAGTGCTTTTGATGCTTTTACGACGCATTCCAAAAGCTCTTAAATTTGCTGAAATCCTTTCAGAAAGTCTCGCAATCTGTTGTCGAAATTCTCTAAAAACTCCTAAAAAGAACGTCAATCTAAATTTTCACTATCGAATGCTGGTTAAAGGTATGAATTTCAGATAAAAAATTTTGGCCCAAGAAATGCCCAAATTTGAATTGAGGGCAGGTATATGACAGAAAACTTCAACAATCGTGAGAAATAATTATTAATAATAAAAAAAAAGTCCTCTACCGCAATCGGTAAGTAATAAATGTATACAAAAAAAAATGTATAATCTGCGCCAGCTGGGAGCACAGGTATTAAGAATAGGGAAATATTGACGCCATATTTAAGAAAAATATATCAGAATACAAATATACGCTTTTTGCACAAAGTATTATCATATTAATAGTGCAAACTGTAGAATGAGATATGTGTGCAACTCTTAGAAGTAACCCCTTACTGAAATTAGAAAGGCTACCTAATATAGCATTAGATAAAACTGCAAATAGAATTCAAAATTACAAGAATTTCATTACAATGAACACCTTACTGATATTAGAGAGGCTATCTGGTATAATTCTGAATAAAAGTTTTAAAAATATTAAAAAGATAAAAACAATTAATGAAAATGCCTCCACAGGACACATTTTAGTGTATCCTAAAAGAACATATGTTTACAGACACCAAAAGCAACCCCTTAATAGATTAATCAAGCATATCTGATCTAATTCAAGTTGAAACTTCAAATAAAATAAAAAATTCAAAACCATTCATCACAATGCCTCTTGAAGACTTTTCTTCACACAACCTAAATGGCAATATATTTCAACAGCTTATAAATGTGGCCGTTCACTAGACATAGGAGGACAATTTGATACAACTATTGGTAAAGCTTTAAATATAAGTCTGAATTAAAATCAATTGACGACAATCCCATTAACAAGCATCTCTCAATGCACTTTTACCAAAAATGTATTTTAAAACCCTCTAAAAGCAACACCTTACTTAAACTAGTAATGCCTTCGTAATAATTAGAGAGGCCTTAGTAATTCAAGTAATTGATGGCTTCTAGAGATTATCAAAATATACTGTTGTAAACGGTGCATTCAGGAAATTGTTTGAAGGAATTTTGATAAATTCTTTATAGTTTTAAATTTTATTTAAAGTTTCCACTAGAATTATATGATATAGTCTTCCTAATTTCAGCAAATGGTTCTTTTAAGGTGCTATTGAAATACATTATTTTCATAGGTTCTTGAGGAAAGTCCATAAAAGGCATCCTGGGTATTCATCTTTAATTTCAGTTGAATTTTTAACTAATTATATAACAGATAGCCTTACTTATTCAAGTAAGGGTTCGTTGAAATACATTATTATGAAAGGTCCCTACGGAAGGTCCTCATGTGGCATTGTTATTTATTATCTTATGTAAGGCAGGCATGATATACGCGTTTTATCAGCATCTTTTCAGTTCTGAAAGTAGCGTTTATACGAAATGAGGACTGTAAAACGAATTCGCATATGTCAGGCGTGGTGAGAAGTAGAATAATAGTTCTCCGCGTATGCACCTCCTCTGAAGGCACAGTTATGAATTGTATTTAATTTTTTGTCTTATGTAAGGTTTCAACTACTGTTATATCATAAACCCTTCCCAATTGAAGTGAGGGGTTTCTTTTGGAAATTGTTCATATATATTGTCATTCAGGGTGTATTTGAGAATGTTTTCTGAAGGCATTGGGATTCATTATTTTCAATGTTTTATTTTTTTGCAAGCTTCCACTAGAGTTATATTAGATAGCCTTTGTTATATTGATAAAGAGGTTGTTTCTAAGAGTGGTTTAAATACATTTTTGTACTTCGCGTTTCACGAATTGTTTATTGTGTTAGTCATTGTGTGTTTGAAATTTCTTTTATAATATTCTTATTGTTCATTGTCCGCATTAAGATAATTTGTGCACAAAATGTATCTATGGATTCTGATGCTTTTTGAATATGGCGCCAATATTTCTATATTTTTTAATATGAATTCCACCAGATGACGCTGATGACAAAGTATTGGTTTGCTTACATTTATCACTTGTGGATGGCGTTAAAAGATGTTAATTTTTTCTATTTTAATTATTTATTACCTTTTTGAAGTATTTTTTGGACTTTCCTCCTTAATATCAATTTGCGAAAATAGTAGCATTAGTGTCATCTTTTTGTAAACAGTTGTAAAATAGTTACATCGTTGAAAGTTTTTTAATATTGTCGTCAGTCCGAGGCCCAAAATGGTACTATTTAAGTTTGAAATTCAAAACTTCTGCATTTCTCCGGTACCTTGTTTGTGTATTTGCGCTCCCATGCGGAATACGGCTCTGAATTTAGGCATCAAATAACCGAAAAATTCAAGGCTTGGCTCAGTATTATCAACCAACTATTGGCAGCCCTGAATACGCCAAATTAGAGCCCTGTTTCTAACTTCGACAATTCAAACAAATTAAAACCTAATTTTAAATCAGTACATGTGCGGGAAAGCGGCACACCTTTGATTCTGAATTTCTGAATGCAACATTTGCTTCTCCTAGGTACAAAGTATAGAACATCTCCTTCTTTAGTTTCGACCTTTAGTTAATGCATTAGCAAGTCTCCGGAGAAGAAGTTCAGTAAATTAAAAAAACGAAACTTCTTTTTTAAAAAAAGGCAACGTTTCAAACCATGTGCGGTCCCTTTCGAAGCCTGTTGAAAAATTTTTATTTTAAGAAATAGAATCAAAACTAAAATAAAACAATATGTGGTGTGCCAAAAAGTCTAAATTATAAAAATAGTAGATAGTGTAGTAATAAATAAAAGGAAGTAATATTTATACAACATGTACGCACCTGAGGCAAATAGTTGAAAAGACGAATAAAAGTGACAGTGATATTTGAGTGAAAGAAAATTGGAGTAAAAGCGGTGTGTAGGATCAACCAACTCATCAGCAATGCCTGTCATTATATATATTTTTTCATATATAACGACAAAAATTAGTAACTTGAAATTTCCTTAAATTTAATGTTATTGCATGTCAACATCAAAAGATCTGTTTAAGTGAGAAAAAAAAATAAAAGGAATTAGAAAGAATTAGAAAAAATGATGAAAAAAAGTTTGTGTGTTGAGGTTAGGTCCATGAAAATAACAGTATGACGTTTAGTTAAAAAATATAAAGAAAATTACATTATGCTTTTTAACACTTTTTTATTTAGATTAGCTATCTTAAGAAATCAAAGATTTAATGTTGATCAGATGCCGGAAAAGTGGTATTATTCCACCACACTTACAAAATTATAATCTATTTAAAAATCTCAGATTTTATAATCCTCTTAATAAATCTAGAATTAATAGAATTTCAAAAACAGTTAAAATTCTCAACATTGAAATCAGGGACATACAATGTGCAATTTTTGACATAAACCAACAACTGAGATTCCTACATGACGCAAAAATTAGACATTTACATTTTAAAATTTTTAGTGACTTTTTTGTTTTTGAAAACATAAAATACAACAAATTATTTATAAAAAATAAAAAACTCTTGACGAAAAAATTCAACAAAAATAAACGAAAGAAAAACATTGGACAATAATTGAATTATGAAACCCCCAACTTCTGGTTGAAAAATCTAGCTGAATATATAATAACCAAATTGTTTCTCTGGGACCAGGTTTTGCCTTCAACACTTTCAACAAACAACAATTTCCTTCACACGACTTCATAGCTTCTATTCAATTTGGTATCTGGCTTCTACTCTTTGATAAACAAAATTAAATTAGAGTTTACTGCTCTCAAACTATCCTCAATTTTTTTAATTCTCCTTCTTTAAATAAATAAAAATTTTTATTTTAGACCAGCTACACAATTTACTAAAGACAATCCGGATCTTATTTTCCTTAAGTCAGATGAAGGCAACACAACAGTTGCAATCAGAAAATCAGAATATATTGATAAAATGTCACAACTTTTATCAGATCAATCCAAATTCGAAGAAGTTAAATTTGAATATACAGCCACCACTGGAAAATCGAATAATATTATAATTAACAGATGGGATCACAATTTACTAATTTGCTCTATCGATGCTAAAGAATTAAAAGAAAATTCCACTGTTATTCCTAGAGCATATGGACTGCCAAAAATTCACCAGAACTGACAATGAATCTCTTCTCGCTAACTGGTATCACAAATCCACATGTTCTGGTAGATATCTGCATTTTCTATCACAACATCCTTGGTCACAAAATGAAGGAATGATTTTCGGACTCATTGATAGAGCTATTAAACTATCTTCCATTAAATTTAGACCACAAAATATTCAACTAATTCCAAAAACTTTAATTCAAAATGGTTACTCTATTAATCTCACTAATAGACTAATTAAAATTACAATCAACAATATCTATAATCAATTGGGGAAAAAAGAACCCAACGATTCCAAAAATTGCACTGCAGTTTCATATATCTTTGGAATAACTGACAAACTTTCCACCATTTTACGTCCAAATAACATAAGAGTTATATTCAGACCAATTAAATCAAACTCTAATCTTTTTCCGTCTCAAAAAAGACAAATTAGACATTTTTCAAAAATTAAATGTAGTTTATAAATTCGATTGCTCAAATTCTGATTGTTGTTATGTTGGACATACAGGTAGAACCTTACACTATAGAATTAAAGAACAAACACAACGAAACCACAATGTAGATAATATCAATGCTCTTGAAAGATAAAGAATTAAAACTGGACATGATTTTGATTTTAAACATCCAAAAATCTTAGCTGTTGAGAAAAATAGTAATAAACGTTTAACGATTGAATCTTATTTCATTCAAAAAGAAAAAAAGTCTATCAATCTCAGATTTAAGAACTCCAAAGTTCCAAACTTTTACAGCTCTTTATGTAATTTTTAATTTTCATAATGTTACTAAATTTTAACTTATCTTAATTATTTAAATATTTTAACTTGTTCTTTCATCCTTCCTCTGTTCAAAAAATGTCATTCCCTGATGTCTTTAAGAGTACATACAATCACACTAATTATTGATGATTTTCTGAACACACGTTGATTCATGGCGTCTAAAAGTGACGTTTTGCTGTTGGTTTGGAGTTCTCTATATAACTCCTTTTTTATTTCGCATAATGTAATTTTCTTTATATGTTTTATCTAAACGTGGGATTATCCCCATTCATAGCAATGAATCCGTCAAAAAATGTTTGGTAAGATTTCATATTTTCTATAACACATACTCTTATGTTCATAAACCTAACATCAACACACAACATTTTTTTCATCATTTTCAAGAAGCTTTTCTAATTCCTTTTATTTTTTTTTTCTTACTTAAACAGATATTTTGATGTTGACATACAACAACATTAAATTTAAAAAAATTTCAAGCTACTAATTTTCGTCGTTATGTATCTAAAAAAAATTCAATGACAGGCATTGCTGATTAGTTGGTTGATCCTACATACCGCTTTTACTCAAATTTTCTTTCGCTCAAATATCTCTGTCACTTTTATTTGTGTTTTCAACAATTTATCTCAGGTAAATGCATGTTATATAAATATTCCTCCCTGTTATTTCTTACTACACTATCTACTTTTTATATCATTTTTACTTTTTGACTCACCAAATATTGTTGACTACGCTTGTTGTACTTTAAATGCTTATGTTTTTTAATTCATTGTCCAAGACTTTTACGTATTTTACAACGTTTTTACTAAAATATGTATTTTTTATTTTAGTTTTTATAATATATCTTAGAATAAAAATTTGTCAACAGGCATGAAAAGGGACCGCATGTGGTTCGAAACGTTGCCTTTTTTTTTAAAAAAAAGTTTCGTTTTTTTATTTACTTTACTTCTTCTCCAGAGACTTGCTAATACACAAAGTATATAAGCTTGCAACTAAAAAACCTAGGAAGAAGAAGAACCTAGAAGAAGCAATATCGCTTGATCTTTTGAAATTCAAGAAAATTCCTTAAAGCTGCATATTCACCGAAATACATATTTTAAATTATCTCAAAATTTTTTTGGTTCTAAAAAATCCTTTGATTCTTGAGAAAATCTTTGCAATTGAAAGAAATATTATAAAATGTGCAGAATTTTTCTGTATACATTAGAATACGTTAAAATTCATTTAAAATCACTGCATAAAAATTCCTTAAAATTTATTAAAATCCCTGAAATAGCTTGTCAATGTTCAAAAATAATATATATAGTTCAATATGTATAAGTCTCGACCTCTAAGA
>CAKNWW010000087.1:0-13856 GCA_932074435.1 Andricus kollari
ACTTCCGGTGATGAGCTGCGCTTTTGGAAATCACACTCCGGACATCACACACTTGCACCAGGTATGCGAACAACATCTTCTTTGAGAAAAATTATGCTAACCACGTCCAAACCTTGCACAAATCGTGACTTCCTCGAGGACACGAGATTGCACCAATGCCCCAGGTGTGAAACACACATCTTCTCCGGGGAAGGCTGGTCTTTACAGTATTTTAGGGTCCCTGAACAAAGTTCCTCGGAGACACGAGATTGAATCATTGCCCCAGGTGCAAAAAAACACGTCTTCAGAGGAATATGATTTCTGCAGTACTTAAGGGTCCCTGGAGTGGGTTTCTCAAGGACACGAGATTAAATCAAAACCCAAGGTGTAAAAACCAAATCTTCTTCAGAGAAGTCTGGTTGTTACAGTACTTTAGGGTCCCTGAAGTAAGTTCCTCCAGGACACGAGACTGCACCAATGCCCCAGGTGTAAAAAACACATCTTCTCGGGGGAAGTCTGACTTTTACAGTAATTTAGGGTTCCTGGAATGGGTTCCCCGACGAGGCGAGAATGAACCAATGCCCCAGGTATAAAAAACACATCTTCTTTAGGGAAGTCTAATTTTTACAGTGTTTTAGGGTTCCTGGAGTGGGTTCCTCGAGGACAAAAGAGTAAACCGATGCCCCAACACATCTCCGGGGAAGTCTGGTTTTTACTATACTTAAGGGTTTCTGAAGTAAGTTTCTCGAGGACACGAGATTGATTCAATGACCCAGGTGTAAAAAACACATCTTCTCTGGGAAAGTCTGGTTTTCACAGTACTTTAGGGTCCCTGAAGTAATTTATGGTTGACCCCTTAGGAGAGCACCATATGGTAAGAATTTCATATCAACAGAGACACTTTTCGAATTCACTTTTTCCACACACGCACACACATATGGTGGATTCTCCCGAAATAAATTAAGATTAAATTTATACTCATTTCGGACATACTCAAATACAGTTTTAAACCAAATAGCAATTGGGATGGAATATAGAATAAATCGCAATCATATTGATTTGCGGGTAGCTTAAAAATTCTACTGAAATTATGAATATATTATATGATTATTTTTACCAATAGAATTGAGGACAAACACCAAGGATAAGACTAGATTAGAAACAATCCTCATATTTCTTAATTGGAGAAAAAATTAATTAATGTATTATAAAGAATTTTATAACCAATGTAACTTATGAATATTCTGGTTCTTCGTCTGATTTCTTATCTCTTAGATTATAGGCGATTAGCTTGTCCTTCACAGATATTTACATTTCATTAGAGTCCGTTTCGAAGAATAAAATGTGTTCACTAAATTCATTAAAACTGATATATCACAGTTTACACAATAATCTTTTACTTTTAAGCCAAAATTATAATTCTTCACAGAAATTTTCTGTACTAAACCTAAAATTATATTTCTTTACTGAAATTCCATGTCGTAACTTAAAATTATAGTTCTTATTGAAAATTCCTTCTTCCAATTTAGAATAATTGTGATTCTATAGGTAAATTTTTGTTTATGATTTTTTAAAATTTATTCCCTGTCCTAATTCATTTGGAAAATTCCTTATTGCAGGTGAATCACAAGATTTTTCTTATTTACATATTAGTACATTTGCGAGAAAAATCCCGGTCACTTAATCAAAGTCCATGTCATTTTTTGGTTTTCTCCCGGTCAGATAGACATCCTAAAAATATATTAAAAGAATTAGAAAGATGAATTTCCTCTTCTCACATTTTTGATTGAATGTTTTAGCTTAATACATTGGAGGCTTTATTAATATAATATATTAATATCCTTATTATAATATACCAGTATTACTAACCGGGACGGTTCCACAGTCAAAAACTCAATGAGAAGCTGGGTTGACAAATCACAAGACCACGATTGGATTTTCACTTCTTGAAAGTGTTTTAGTTTAAATTGGAGAGTCTATAATTTATTAGAGAACGGGATTTAAGGGACGAATTGATCTTTTCGGAAGTGGCTCTACGTACAATTATAATCGAACTGCACATAGGTAAGTTCGTTTAATTATACAATTGTATTTCGCGCCACTTCCTCGGGATCAATTAGTACATGTTGAAAGTAATAACGGCAACGAGATAAAAGTAACCAAAAAGAAGGGATTTGAATGAATAGTCCAACGAGACTCTTTATTACATCATAAAATGAAAAACTGAACATCCAAACCGCACATTACAAGGAACCCAATGACTCAAGAATTGTGTTCTAGCAGCTCTAAATGGTTTCTGATATAAAAGAAATAATTCCTCTCTGGAATTACTAGTAGCTCTACTTGTATCGAGGAACAATCAGTAGAGGTTGTTTTCTGTTCGACGCCGAAGTCATAATCCTATCGGTTGTCTTAATTTTAAAAACGTCTTGCTTTACCAGAATATTCTTATTCTTATTAAGGGTCAGAATTTGAATGAGCTGACCAGTAATCAGAGCCAGCAGGGTAATAACTTCTTTGACAACATTTCTAATAAAATTTTATCATTTTCACCCAACCGAGACAAGGAGTCCGAAACGATTAGTGGGTCCCATGTCTGATCGTACTTTGGATAAGCAGGCCTTACTTGAGTCACTCGCTTAAAAAATGTCTTGTTTATAACATTTTGACCTGCCTTTGCCCCTACTAATAACGATATTACCGATCTAAGGCTATTCAGCGAACCAAACTTCGCTCCTGTCTCAAACTCATCTGTTCAACACGGAAGCATCTGTTTGACGGGACAATAAAAAGGATCAGTAGATTTACGCTGACAAAACGCGCACCAATTCGTCAAGGCGCAATCGTATTGTTTAATCAACGACTCGCTCGATGAAAAAATCAAGATTCCTATTGATTCCCAAGGGACTTCCCTCCTTTCAAAGCCTTTGCGGATATCACCACGGCAACCAGGGTAAGCTTCTTAAATAAGGGGTGAGGATCCCTATTTGGAGAAAATAGTAAATGAATATTTGGATTCAAAGTTACGGGTTCTTCCACTAGCATGGAAGCAAATAGACAGAACCAAGCTTGGGATGGCCATTGTGGAACCACTAATATCTCCCTCGCTCCCCCGTTTTTAATCTTCTGAAGCACTTTCAATATGGTGGAGAACGGAGGGAAAGCATAGAAAAGAATATTTGTCCATGAAACTGTGAAAGTATCTATCGCCATGCTATATCGATCATTAAGCCATGAAATATATTTTTCCCATTTCATTATAATGTGACTTGCAAATAAGTCAGTCTCAGGTTTTTCAAGAGAATTAAAAATCCCCGCAAAATATTTTTGATTCAAGGAGTATGTAGTCTCCGGCTCCAATCTACGGGATTCATGATCTGCTTCTGCATTTTCCTTGGATTTATTATACGATGCGAACACCCAAATATTTCTATCCTCACACCAAGACCAAAGGGAGTGCGCGAATTTATTAGGATTTTTAAATCAAATTCCCCCCATTCTATTAATATAGGAAATTGCAACCGTATTATCAATGCGTAGTGAATTATTAAAGCCTCTGTGTGAATGAAATCATTAAGTTTTTTCCAGTTCAAAATTAACCGGAAACCGCTAGTAGATTTTGGAGCAAAAGTTATCCGAAATAAATTGCTGATTAGACGAATAACATACTGAAACTGTTGCGCGATGCTGGTGTCCTGTTCGATGTCCCCGGTTTGAACCCGCTCGACGTCGATGGCATCGGCAATTGAGATTTCTGACGAAGCTGGTTCCTCGAGTTTTTTGAATCCAGAGCTTTCAAAAGCTCATTTAGACCTTTCCCAACAGCTGCCAGGGACGCTTTCAATTTGAGCTGCTTTTCCGAAATTCTGCCGTCCCTCTTAATTGCCGACTCAAGATTCAACTTAATTAACAATGCTTTGATTCCAGGATTCATTTTCGGAGGTTCGATGTCCGAACAGTTTGATGGAGGCAGATATTTAGACACTAATTTTCCCAAATCCTCTTCAGGAAGATCTTGTTTCAAGATGTCACTCCAACGGCTCGCAGTTTGCTCTCGAATGGGCCCTGACAATATTCTTTCTTGAATAACACAAGGTCCGATAGCTGTTACCACATCCTCCTTCAAAACAATTTCGTCCCCAGGTCCAGCTGTCGTTTGATTTGCCACTGAAGATGCAGGCGATACTGCGTTTTCCTTACTAGAAATGGCCGTGTTTTCCAAAGCATCTGTTTTGTCTTGTTGAACTGCCATCAAATCTGCTGGAGCCATAAAATCTAAGGAGCAGAAAGATCTTTTTGTGACTTCTCGATAGAATCCTTAATTTTAAGAGTATCGAATTGTGTGAGCAATATTTTTCTTCAGAACTACTTTAAGAATACGAGTTAATAATTATTTTTTAAATTCAATCCCCGTAAGACACTTTCAAAGGGTTTTTCTTCAATGCGTTTTTTCAAAAAGCAAATTGTTAAGTTTCATTGATATTTTCATATTTCAGAAATGTTTAAAGCAATGTATGATTCCTTATAACCACTTCTTTTAAAATAAACCTAGAAAATTGGGGTTTTTTCTAAATTCTATAAATTTTCTTCGAATCTTCAGATTTAATGAGATAAACATTAATAAAAATCAACAATCATAATTGTTCAAATAATTTATTATTGTTATATTTTATTTTCAGAATTAACCTGCGAAATTGTAGGCTTTCTGTGTTTTTCATTAGCTGTTCAGTTAATAAGATTTTTGCCAAAATTTGTCAATGATCACAAAATTATAATAATATACAATAAGAAATTGTTCGAATAAATTGAAGTCAAAATTCAAATTCAACTTTGTTTTGTATTTCTTTTTCAATTATTTATTTTCAATGTAATATCTTAAAATTGTCCGATTCTTAGCTGAAGATTAAATAAAAATAATCATTTGGAATTAAAAAATATTTGATTGGAAAATTTTAAGAACTAAATAATAATTCTAAGTGAAGTGTTGAAAAGTAAACAATTTGAAATAAAAAAAGTAAAAAATTGTGTCGTTTAAAATAAAAGTAGATCAAAATAGAACTATCTGAAAATGATTAAGCGAAAATGACAAGCGCATTTTTTCAGTAAAAAAAAAAATAATTTTTAACAACAAATAAAATAAATTCTCGTAATAATAGCCAATTTTTTAATCTTAGAGATGAATTTTTAAATAAAATTATGAATTTT
Source organism: Andricus kollari (assembly GCA_932074435.1). NCBI lineage: Eukaryota > Metazoa > Arthropoda > Insecta > Hymenoptera > Cynipidae > Andricus > Andricus kollari. Next base: position 5,185 of record CAKNWW010000087.1, read on the forward strand.
CAAACTAATAAACAAATTTTTGAAAACATAAATATTTTTCAGTCAAGAAAGAAAAAAAAGTTTATCCAAATTGTTAAACATTTAAGCCAGAAGACGAATTTTCTGACAAACAGTTGCCTTTGTAGCCAAAAAAGAGGAACGTTCAAACCAAGAAGAGTATTTTTCTATCATAAAGGCCAAATTTTTAACTAACAAAGATTTTAAACGAAAGCAAAAAACGAATTTTCAATAAAATAGTTAAATTTTCAATCAAATTTGAATTGGTTAATGTCTAATACAATTTTAATTCCTTTGAATTTTGAATGCATAATATTAAAAGTGATACACTTTCTCTGGAAATGACCTTATGAACGTTTTCAATTCAAAATCTTTCAATACGTATATTTTTTTTTTAATTTCAAGCGCTTTTAATTGGCAATTATTAAATATTGTTTATAAATAAATAAAAAACTAAATTGTTGAAAATTCAACAATTTTGTTGAGAATTTATATATTTTGTTGTAAATTATCTTTTTTGGTAGAAAATAATTCTTCTTGATTGAATATTTAACTGCTTGGTTAAAGTTAAATTACTTTGTTAATAAATTATTTTACTAGTTGAAGAACGCTCTCTTCAATTGAAAATTTTACTATTTTGTTGCAAATTCTTTTTTTAAATTAATTTTGTAGTAAATCGTTTTTTATTGAAAACTACTTTTTTTAAATTGAAACTTTAACTATTTCATTATTGGTGGAAAATTGATATACCTTGTTTCAAATAAGTCTTTTTCGGCAGAAAAGTAATGTTTTTGATTGAAAATTCAACTGCTTGGTGCAAAATTGTAATACTTTGACAAAAATATATTTTATTAGTTAAAGATACATCTATTTTGTTTAAAATAGAACTATTTTGTTAAAAAGCCAGGGTTAAAGTCTGGTTAAAAAGCCGGGGTGCTTTCGAAAGTGCTCTTAGAGTTGCGTACTCATGTTCGTTTAGATACTGATGTTTCACCAGCTGAATTTCTTTACAGTACGACTCTCAGAGTTTCGGGTAAATTGTTTTTACAGTGGATGTTTTGCCCGAACCAAACATCTTTTTGCAAAAATTTCGTGAACATGTGCGAGAAGTCAAACCTGTGTCAACGGCACATAAATATAAGAATCGTGCATTTTATTTTACGGATTTAGATTCTTGCACTCATGTGTTTATTTTAACTGAAGTTACTAAAAAACCTTTGGAATGACCTTACACGGGTCCTTACAAGGTTATTGAAAGAACTACTGATCGTATTTTTGTAATCGACGTTGGTGGAACACCGCGCAGCGTTTCGGTAGAAAACCCCAAACCTGCGTATTGTTTACCTGATACTCTTAACGACACACATGTTAATCTTAATTCTGCGAATGTAACTGATTGCGATTCTACACATGTTCAACGACCTGCTCTTAAGATGTATGCTAGAAAACCAAAAAAGGTAACTTTTAGTCCGGAGATAAAATCTCGTTAAACTAGGCATTCGTTATATGTATTTCATAAGAGATTTTAATATTATAACCACGATGTTTTATTATAGAAAGTTTACGTTGGGAACTAATAACTAAGGTTGCACATTGTTTTGCATTTTTGTTCTTATCAATAATTTGTTCTTATTAATTAATCATATCACTAATATTTCGTTTCAAATGCCATTCTCACTCGGGGGGGGGGGGGGGATATGTAGGGTCTTAGCACTCTGACCGAATTTTGATATCGATCGAGAGACTAGCGAGTTTCCTTCTGGATGTTAGAATGTTCATGGCGGAGCGAGCCAAGGGTAGAGAGAGTTTTCTATCTAGATAGTCGGTTGGTAGCTAGAGAGAAGGGGGGTACACTAGTACGAGCAATGCACTTATTCTAAATACAGTTTTTCATTTTTGTAACTGAGTTGTTTTAATTGCCACGGCCACGTACAAATTGGAGTGGGCCACTAATTAATTAAGTAATTATAATTGTCTATACAATAACCGACAGGATGAGAGTCATAACTGTATGCTTAAATAAAACATTTTGTGCGCACGGGCTGTGTTTTTTAATTGTAACTTGTCCTACCTCGTGTGGGTCATGTTTCAGACCGATATAATTTTTCAGAATCTAATGACTCTTCTGATTCATCTTCAGTAAGATCTAGACGCGATATTTAGAGAAAGAATCGTAAATGCAGGGATGATAGCTTTCGTGATGTGGGCTCCTTAGATTTTTTGGCTCCAGTAGATTTGATGGCAGTTCAATAAGAACTTGGTGTCGACTGTCAATGTTCTAATTGGATTAATTGCGGAGTTGAATGTTGGTCGGAAATTGAAAAGTGAAGGGATCCCGACCTCCAAGGAAGACCCTGGCCTTCAAAGGTGGGTATATTTTTAGGTTGACACATGAAGTAACTTAAGCTAAAAAAATACAGAAATCACTACTGCACATGCCATAGATATCCGTAATCATAGAAAAAAGATAAGAAGACGTATGTAAACTAACTGAACAAGGGACAGTATAATATTTCTAAATTTAAAGTGGTCTTGTGATTTACCTGGAATATGGAATTTTCCAAATGAATTGGGGCAGGGAATAAATTTTTAAAAATCATAAACAAAAATTCACCTATGGAATCACAATTATTCTAAATTTGAAGAAGGAAGTTTCAAAAAGAATTATAATTTTAAGTTACGACCTGGAATTTTAGTAAACAAATATAATTTTAAGTTTAGGACATAAAATTTCTGTGAAGAATTATAATTTCTAATGAAGCTGAAATGCCTATAAAAGACAAGCTAATCGCTTATCATCTAAGAGATAAGATATATATGATTAACTATATAACTAGACGCAGAGATAGAATATTCATTAGTTACATTGTAAGTGAAAATCTTTATTAATACATTGATTATTTTCTCCTCCAATTAGGAAATATGAGGATTGTTTCTACTCTAGTCTTATCCTTGGTGGTTTTCCTAAATTCTATTGGTAAAAATATTCATATAATATATCCATAATTTAAGTAGAATTTTTAAGCTACCCGCCAATGAATATCAGTGCGATTTATTCTAGGTTCTATCCCAATTGCTATTTTGTTTCAAACTTCATTTGAGTTTGTGCGAAATGAGTATAAATTTAATCTCTATTTTGGGAGAATCCAGCATATGTTTGCGCGTGTGTGGAAAAAATTGAATTCTAAAAGCGTCTCAATTGATACGAAATTCGTACCATATGGTACATTTCTAAGGCGTCAAACAGAAATTACGTAAGACGATTTAGGGAAAGGGAGCGTTTGTAGAATCTGACTGTTTCTCACGAGAAAAGATTTAAAAATCTGATGTGAGCAAAATTTGTACTCACCAACAAAATTTAAAGATATTGCAACTTGAAGGAAAGTTTAGCAGGAATTCGATCCGCGAGACTAAAAGTGAATTTTGCCTTGGAAAAGGTGCGTAATTTATTGCGTTATAAGTTTTGTAATAACATTTAAAAATTAAAGAAATGAGATCGTTCTTAAGAAAGAGTTTTAAACTTCACTTTCAATCTAAAAATATCAATGTTCGACCACAAAAATTAATTTTCAACGAAAAAGAAAACAAAATTTCAACAGAATATTTCAATTTTTAACCAAAAAAAGGTAAGGTTCAATCATGAAAACTAATTTTCTATCAAGAACTAAAGTTACAAAAAAAATAATAATTTTTGATGATATTCTTGAACTTTCAACCAAGTGAAGAATGTTCTTATAATACAGGGAGAAGGGTCCGCACTTCTCGGTAGTGCGGGGATGCTGATGTCATCACTACAACGATCTTAATATATATAAATATACATAAAGATCTTAATTTGATCATTGTAGTGACGCCATGAACGACCCACTAAAAAACACCACCCTTTCTCCTTGGCATGATTCTCCTCGCAACCGCTTTCGCATTACTTAAGGGGGTGCCATTTCTTCGCCTACTAGGGCGTCTGCTGGTCTTCTTTTGTCGGACTTTTGTCCCAACCAAGATGTGAGCATCGTCCTCAGTAGAGCGGTGGTACCACTCATCGGGCTCGTCGGCCTTCGACATCTTGATTGTGTGGGGCTGGTTGGGCTGTATCAATGTACGCTTTACATTTTCTGAAGGAGCTCTTGCTGGTTCCATTTTTCTACTGGATTCGATCAGCTTCATGTCCTAACCAAGATGTACGCATCGTCCTCAGTAGCAAGACGATATCATGCAACGGGCTCGTCGGCCTTCGAACATCTTAGTTGGGCATGGTTGAATCTGGTTTGTTACCCCTTTCTCCTCTTAACTGCTCGCATCGTCCTCTTTAGCGGATTGGTTTTCCGCATCGGGCTCGTTGGCCTTCGGCAGATACTTGCGTGTCCTTAATGATGCATTATCAGCCTCTTAGGTGGCCTTCTTCCTTGTTCTTACGAAGAATAGTTTCAACGAAAGTAGCTACTTTATGCCACTGTTCCTCTCTTTGTAGCATAACGTCGAGAATGTTCTCCGGCGTTATATCTCCGAGCTCGGTTTCAAGTCTGTGCTTGAATTCGGCCCAGCGTTTCCACTCAAAGAATGTGTGGTTCGCATCGTCGATTTCAGCCTCGCAGTAGCCACACTTTGTACTACTCACTTTCTTTCTCTTGTGCAGGTAGGAACGAAAGTACCCAGGTCCTGAGAGGAATTGAGTTACGCAGTAGTTCGTTTCTCCGTGGTTTCGATTCAGCCATGGGCTTAGCTGCTGTATCGGCCTTGCTGTCCATCTTCCTCTATGGTCGCTATTCCACCGCTGCTGCCACTTTTTCATTGAAAGAGCTCTGGCTTCCTCTTTGGCAATGCTCTTGCCCACTTCTGCTGTTCTTTCAAATACCAGCTTATTCTCCAAACCGAAAGGTCAATCGGTAACACCCCTGCGATCACCAGTATTGCTGGTTCTGATACCGTGCAATAGGAGCTCGCTATTATGAGCGCCCCTATCTGTTGGACCGCTGCCGTTCTTCTTCTATACTTTTTCTGACCTGCCTTGTCTGCCCATATCTCTGCTCCATAAAGCATGATGGACTGCGTCACTGTCATTGAAAGTCTTTGTTTGCTCGGTCTCGGGATGTGCACATTGGCCATAAGTCTGCTCAGAGCCGTCGTCACTCCTGCTGCCTTATCTGCTGCCTGGCTTATCTGTTCCTAGAAGGAAAGCTTGTTTTCCATTCGAATTCCGAGGTGCTTGATGGTTTTCTCGGTCATAACTGTCGCTGGTCCTACCTGCATCGGTATTTCCGTAGGCGCATGACCTGGTTGAGCTTCCAGTGCAGTTCCTCTTTGGTTCTTGCACCGATCACCGCGAGGAAGTTGTCCGCGTACCCCGCGAGGTATGTGTCGACCGGCATCTCCATGCTCAGGATTCCCTCGTTGGACACATTCCAAAGGTCTGGACAAAGAATCGAGCCCTGCGCTGCTCCAGCCGTAATCAACTTTTTTCTCGTTCCAGAGCCTCTCAGAGCTTCAATGAATTCCGTCCAACTGGCCGAGTCAAAGGCATTTTTAACATCAAGAGTTGCCAGTAAAATAATTTTCTTGATGTACCGGCTTCCCTTTTCCACATTTTCAATAGGTTCCAATACTTCTTGGATGGAGTTTATTGTGGGTCTTCCTTTGTAAACCCGTTCTGCCTTTCGGAGAGATCTCCCGTCGCTTGTACGGTAGAAAGTAGTCGAGGCTTCAGAATCTTCTCGTTCCCTGTAGTGTTCAACATGCACAGAGGTCTGTATGCTGAAGGGGACTGCGGATTTCTTCGCCTTTTCCTAGTGACCTTCCGTCTGCATTTTAGGCATTCTTTTCGTAGCTCTGCGATTTCTTGATTCCACCAATAGGCAGAGGTTCTATTTCTTTGACCTTTCCGATCTTGATGCGTGCAGTTTTGAGAAACTCCTCAGCTGCCTGATCGTTCCCTTCTACTATCGCCATAATTTGACCTCTACTGTTAGGCATTCTTAAGCTAAACTTGAAATCTCCAGTGAGTTCCTGGAGATCTCGCGTCAAAGCCTCTCTGGCTTCTTCTCCTGTTGTCTGGCTGTCCAAGTCTCTAAGTTCTAGAGAAGTCCGCGGTACCTTATTTAAAACCGTCCCCTGATCTCGCAGACCACTTCTCAGGGTATCCGTAAAATTCTTCTGATTTTCCGAATCCCTTCCCAGCTCCAGTAGGACATAACCAACTCTTGTCTGGCGAATGGCCTTTATAGCCGTGCTTGTGTTCCCCGGCTTAACATTTTCCCGGATTTCGCCTAGGAACTGTGCATAGGTTTTTCCTTCATCGGGTTTAATGATAATCGCTTCTGTTCTTATATTTATTGTCCTCTCTTTTCCTCTCTTGACGTTGATTACCTGCCCCTCAGCATGTGTCTGGTTTTCAGCTTCATCAGCTTTCGTCTTTTTACATCCGTCCACATTGGAGGAGACGCGACAACTTTTATTCTCTTGTCCATTGAAGTAGCACCCAGATTTTCCGCTGGACTCGATGCTGTTCGTTTAGCAGACGTTCGCCTCGGTGTATTGTGGCTCCTTTGCGTCTGCTGCCTCGCTGTGTTTAGCCTACTGACTCGCGCACAATCAGTCGGTCTTCTCTCCTGTTCTATGATCTCTATGTCTTCTATCAACTTTGTAATACCAGATTTGATGTCCCTGTTGACATTCTTTTGTTTATCTGGTGCTTGAGCTATGATAGCCAGTAGGACTTGCATTTTCGTAAGCACATGGTCAATTTTTTCTTCCGATGTCCGGCTCAATTCTTCTTTCTTTTCGATAATTAGGGGGTTTGGGATTTGTGTGGGTGCCATTGGAATATTTAAATTTTCGGTTAATCAACTTAATTTCAAACAAACAAAAAAAGAATTTTCAATAAATTAGTGAAATTTTCAGTTCAGTCAAGGCGATTACTTTCTTAATTTGCAATAGCTTGCATCGTTTACGCAAAAGAAATTCAAACATTATATTCTTAGAAAAAAAAATTCTCGCGGCCTCCAAAATTGATGAGCCCGCATGAAGCTGATAGGAAGCCTCTCGTAGCAGACATTTCAAAAATGATAGAAAGAATAATTAATTAATTAATTCAACGACGGAAGCAGTATAAATAATGTATTCAGACTCCGCAAATGTAGCAAGTTTCAGTTGTATATATTATTTATTTATAACAAATAAATAAATCAGTCAATTCAATCTATAATGAAATTTTTCTTTAAATTCAGAATGTATATGAGTTAATGTACGTGTTTTGGAGAAAATATCAATAAGCAGATCAAAGTATGAAGTATGAATATAAAAAATTATCGCTTTTTCAATTTTCATTAAACTCAAATAACAAATTTGTGATTTTATAAAAACGGCTTCAACAAACCTTTTTAAAATTTAATCAGTTTCTATTTGACAAAAAGAAAATTATGATCGGTTAGGAAATATAAAGTATGACCTAAAATTCATAACCTATGACATATGCCCTATAAGATTCAAAACCAAACAAAAATATGATAAAAAGATACATTTCCTGAATTAAAAAAATAAGAACAAAAAATCATAAAAAATTAGTTCAAAATCAGTTTATTAAAAATTCATGAAAGTAAGGTTTACAATTTTTGCGACTTATTTATTTTTGGTTGAAAATTCATCTGTTTTGCTTATAAATGCAACTGTTCAGTTGAAAATTATGCTGATTTGGTTTAGGATTTGACAATTTTGTTGGACACCTAAATTTTGGTTAAAAATTCAAATATTTTGTTAAAAGTAAAACTATTTTAAAAACTATTTAACTATTCTGTAGAAAATAAACTTTTTTGTTGAAAAATTATATTTTTGGGTTGAAAATTCAACTTTTTTATAGTCAACTCACCTTCTTCTCGCCAAAATTCAAGATCTTTGTTGAAAATTGATATATTTTGTTAAAAACTCGTCTTTCTGATGGAACTTTAGAATCTTCCTGGTTGAAAAATCCATCTTTTTGGTTGAAAATTTATCTTTTTTATTAAAACTTCACCTTTTCAGTTGAGTATTCAAATTTGTTGATAAGAACTCGTTTTTTTCGTTTAATTAAACTTTTGGAGTTAAAAATTTAACCTTCCACGCTGGATATTCAACAATTTTGTAGAAAATTGATGAATTTTGTTGAAAATTCATTTTTTTGCTTAGAAGTTAAATTTTTTTTACCAAAAATTTAACTACTTGGTTGAACTATTTTGTTAAATTTGTTTTTTAAGATTCACCTCTCGAGTTGAAAATTTAACTTTATTGCTGAAAAATTTGTATTTTAAACATTTTTGTTTTAATTGATTTTTTTTATCTGAAAATTTGACTATTCCATTTTTGGTTGGAAATTTATCCTTCGTAAGTTGAATGGTCAAGTATTTAGCAGAAAATGTATGTATTTTGTTGAAAATTCGACTTTTTGTTCAGAAAATTAATCTTGTTTGTTGCAAACATTTGTGGTTGAGAATACAACTATTTTGTTAAAAATTCTGTTCCAACCAAAAAATAATCTTCAATTAAATTAGATGAATTTCTCGAAAATAGATACATTTTATACAAACTGCACGTCCTATCAAAAAATAGTTTGGAGCAAATCTGTAGATGTCATTTAGGAAAACAATTTTGTTGTTCAACATTTTATTGTATCTTTTGTCTTTTTTTCAAAAGTTTTTATTCTTTATTTT
>CAKNWW010000089.1:0-14186 GCA_932074435.1 Andricus kollari
AATTTCGCAACTATGTATTTTAATATTTTAATGACAATAATAAAGAATTTCCGTATTTGAATTAAAAGTTTCAATCATTCTTTTGTTTATTTGACAAATTTCACCTTTTTATAAATGCGACAATTCATTATTAATCAAAATAAGGCGAGAAAGAAACAACTCCTCAAAAAGCGCTTCAGCGGACCTGGAGAAATCCGGATTTATTACTTTGGATATTACTTTGGATTGCATAATAATTATGTATTACTTTTTGACAAAATTGTTTCATTTTCAACAAAATTGTTTCAGTTTTAACAACATTTTTTGATTTTCAACCAAATGTAAGAACTTTTAATTAAACAGTTGAATTTTCAACTAATTGAATTTTAGATCCAAAAATCAGGAGAAGTGAATTTTCAACATAAAAACGTCAGTGTTCACGCAGCAACCGTTGACTGGCGGGTTGAAGTTTCCTTGCTGCCCTCAATATTTTTAGAAGTAGTGGTCGATTCCATTATTTGCCCTAAAATTTTATTTTAGGATATTGAAGCGGACATGCTCTAGAGTATTTAATTCTTTGAACCAGTCGATTTCAATCGACCACTCAAAAGTTATATTCAATTATTTTAAGAATTTTTTAGAACACTTTCATAAAAATGGAGTGTTTTCGTTCTTATGATCTGTGTGTAATGTGGCGCATTTCGAGCGATGCGAATGAAGAACGTACGACATGAGGAATGCTTACGAAAAGGCCTCTTTTCGTAAGCATTCCACATTTTCACAATAAGTGAAAGGAAGATAGTTAGATAAAGCCGAAAATAGGTCCATGTTTTCAGCGATAACTGAAGCGACCTCATCTCGCGTCTTACCGTGCAGAAATATATACGCTATAAAAACTAATCAGTACTTAAAATATTAACTTTTGTCTTTTCAAATTGATGATATTTCTTTATGAGTAAACTATAAACTTTTGTTAGTAATTTGTATTAAAAAAGAACTTTTTCATTTATACAATTTAAATTTTCCCGCAACTTTGACTTGAGCAACTATAGCGCACCTAACGGCGGAGAGGCTACTGGCTTTTATAACGTTATTTCTGAATGCTGTCACGCGTTTGTTCGGTTTTCTTCAATAGTTAGATCAATGTGATTGGTGTTTTTTAAGTCGGGGGATCAGGTAGGGTTCTTTTCACGCTTTTCATGATCGTGTTGTAAAAAGTAGCGTGCATGTCTCGTGGTAGGCCCTTTTCTTAACTCGTGCAGTGTTTTTAGACTCGTCTTCGGTTCGGGCACCTTCGGTGCCCTCACCTACGACTCATCCTAAAAACACTGCACTTGCCACGAAAAGGCCATCGCCTAACACTTGTAATGCAATATACTATTTGAATTAAAAAAATATCCCAATGATACTAAAAATCCATTCTATTCCTAACGTTGTGCTACATTTTTGTACAAAAATGAAATCCCCTACGATTAATCGTTCTCGAGATATCCGGATTGGAATTTTTTAGTCAATTGTAATATCTCATAAACTAATAAACTACTTTCTTTTTCCAATATCTCATAAACTAACCAACGTCTTTCTGGAAACCTAGATGACTCCTAAAATATCCACGATGATAGGCGTCGTATTGTCATGTGAACGGGTTGTCAAGTCGTGTTTCTCGCAAGCGTCCGAGAACAAGCGCAGTACGTCTACATGCCAAATTTGGGATCAGTGGTCGCTGAAGACAAATCTGTGAATGAGCGTATTAAAAATTAAGACGATTCTCTACGGCAAGTTTCTACGAATTACTAAAACTCTTTTTTATTCCACACTTACTCAATGAAATTAATTCTGAGTTCTTCTTAAGTGAATATTAAGTAAATATGAAATAATTCAAATTTTTTCTGTAATGATCTTGAACTCCATTCTAAATGGAAACCTGATTGTGCTGCATTGCTCAATTTGTATGACTTTGAATTACAGTAAAATTAAAGAACAAGTGGTTAAATTCAACAATATAGAAAAATCACCTGCACGGTGTTCACTTATGTGTGACAAATCAGGAGCGTTGTGGTAATGCGCTATACCCTAGCGGCCTAGCTGGATAACTACGTCCATTTTCCAGAGTTGTTCCAATATTGTCGAACCCATCATTACAAGTACTGAAGAGTGAGACCGCCGGATACGGAACGTGCTTGGTCAATTATCCGACGCGGGCTATGTACTGGCGAAATTAGAATCCCGCACGAGTCAGAGTGCCCGACTATATTCGCGAAAAATCGCCGAAATTAGGCCTTATGGAAAAAAGAATCGTTGAAGAACCATGGACCATGATTGCTGCAGATATCATGGGCCCGTTACCGATTTCAAAAAAAAAAAAGAATCAATATTTATTAGTTTTTGTGGATCTATTCACAAAATGGGTAGAGATAATCCCTATAAAAAAGCTAACGGGATCACAATAGAGTCGGAATTTCATAAACGTGTCATTTGGCGTTGGGGAACACCGCCGAGTCTCCACACCGATAATGGCACGGAATTTGTAAATAAAACAATAAGAGACTTGACAGACAAATTCGGCATTAGACATTCCAGAACACCAACATATTACCCCCAAGCAAACCCGACGGAAAGGTATAATAGGACGATCAAGCAGATCATCAAAGCGTACCTGGATAAGGACCACTTCACCTGGGATGAAAATATCGATGACCTACTGTTCGCAATGAACACATGTAAAAACTCATCAACATGGTTTACCCCAGCATTTTTAGACCTAGGTCGCGAATTAGAACCACCCCAATCCCTAAAAAGATAACTAGAAACAGATAGCGAAATAGAGTTCCAGAGTATAGACAGATGGACAGATAGACTAAGAACACTACAAATAATAAAGGAGGAAGTACAGAAAAATTTGGACAAAGCCAACGTTTAACAAGCAATTAGGTATAATTTAAGGAGAAGAGAAATAATATATGAAAAGGGTGACAGGGTTTTAAAGATAATAAGGCTTAAATAACGAAAAGAGAATTTTCTCTGTGACAGGGATAAGGGACACATGGAGAAAAACGGAAAAACCAAAATGGAAGAGGCGGTTTGAGTGTTGAAAACCAAAATACAGGGAAACCAAGACGGACTCGAATGCCTATTGTGTAAAAAATTAATACCTATAATTATTTACGTTATCTATGACTCCTTTTGTAATAACATACCATATAGATTAAAAAACAACTTTACAACACCAGACCCCAAAACACAGACGCATATACAGGGGGATGGGGAACTTATAAATAGGGAAATACAGGAAGTATTGAACATCGAAATACCAAAAAAAGTTCATACGGGGGAAAAAAAGAGCGAATACGAAATAGAGATAAACATAGATCAGGAAACCATAACGGAACTAGATAGGTTATTTATTTTCGAACAATAATGCTAACTGCAGTAAAATAAGACACAGAAAGGTTGAAAATAGTAGTTTTTAAAAGTTGTTTGAGCTTGTTTAATCTTGACATCTTCCCTAAAATAGGGGTGGCAATGGAATGACTGATATGTGTGCTAGGTAAATGTGGCTAACTCAATACTCCAAGACAAAAGGACAACTCCGGACAATTTAGGGACAGAACTCATTTATGTTTCAGAAAATGGAGAGCCCTAAATGCTGCCAGAGAGAGGTAGAGGGGCAGACGCTGACGCAGCACGCAAAGAACTGCAAAGCCCTCAAGTGGCTAGGCCTAAGGAACGCAGGGATTCCCGAGGCGGACATATTGTACCACCCGCACCGTCACGTGAGACGAATGGTAGGGAACCAGTCCACGCGGGAGCCAGACACCAAGACACGAAAAACCGAAGCCACAATGCGGCAGCCAGCCAGGTCACCATCGCCATCATCCGAAGAAAGCGCGAAAATCCAAGACCAATTCTTCAGGCTCTCAATGCAGTTCGAAAGGAAGGCGCGCCAAAACTCCCTCGAGTTCGCTGAAGAATTCGAAAGACAAGAGGAGGAACTGAGGAGGAAGGCGGCAGAGGAAGGCAAACGGAGGAAAGAGAAATTGGAGGAACAAATGACGAAGAGTACTACGGAGTTTAGGGAGAGGAGAAAGGAACAGGAAAGGGAGATAAGAGAGAGAAGAGAAAGGGAGGAAAGGGAAGTAGCTGTTAAAGTTGAAAGGGAATGGAGGGAGCTGCGGGAGAAGAGACAGAGGGAGTTGGAAGAGTTCAGGAGGGACTTGAGAAGGAAGGAGCAGTGGAGCAAATTAGTGGCCCAGATGGCACTACTAATACTTATGGCCAAGGGCTTGTAAAGCACGTTCTATTTATAATTCTATTTATAATTCTCTGGTTATAATTTAATAACCGATGGATATCTAGAAGATCAAGAATATTATGTCGAATGATATGTGTGATTGCGTTGACAGATTGCGAGTCGATCTTTGTCCGGATACGAAACTCCGATTTAAGCAGAGTTTTTATTTGACTCAGAAATGCTACGTATTTACGTTTTGGTGACTCAAAATGATCGGATGAATTCGAAAAATTATTGGACACTGTCTCTTCCGATCACGATCTGAATCTTTTTATTTTTTTTTCTCAATCTTTCGGTGTGCGAGACATTTATGAGTAGTATTCTTTTGTACCCGTTGCGTGCTTTCATACGCAAATTTAAACCGAAAGCAGTATTGATCTTCCGCATTGATTTACTTAAGCGAGAGATTATTGTAAGAACCCGCGTGCCTTGAGCGAGTTTATAATTGAGATATTTAAGAAAAGACTAATTTATATATGCTTGGACGAAAATGTGGACAAATGAACAAGGGGCATTTACCCACCTTGCGCGATATAAACTGAACCCCATTGGAGGGGAGAGGTGTACACGGGGGTTACTTGGCGGTACGGGCGACGAGGGCTACAGCCGAGCCCGTCCGGGAACCCACGACGGGTCCCGAACGTGTGGCTGACGGCGGGACTCGCCGCTCGTCCAGTCAGTTCTCTCTCATCGCTGGTGAGTGAGCTCGTTTTCGGGGTCCAGTATTCCCCGGCTTTAAGTTGCTTCTTTTTTCGTTTGGTCGCTAATCGTGACGTCGAAGCGTCTCGCCATCATGTTATTTAATTAATTAGTGCTCTGTCTCCGCACTGGAACCCCATCCGCCGAGGAAGGCCTCATGCCACCACCAGGACCCTTAGTTGGACCATATCGATAGCCTCCAGCCAATCAATCCTCTGCGAGTATACAACGCCTACTCTTTATAAGTTAAATTAAATAGCTCTCCATATGACCCCTAGTCTCGTTTCAATGCGTTTCACCTTCTTTATCAGCCTCCACATACTTATCCCTTCCCATGGAAATAGCTTGCACGATACTACGCTATAATAGCGGTTATGTTTCCATTTCTAATGTTGCTAATTGCTTTCAATCGGGGCGGCATTAATATAGATCAATGGTTTTTTAAATTCGGAACAATGTACTAATATAACCAGTGGCTCAAAGGAAGTCGACGGGGAGAGAAGAAAATCACTTCCGAATCCGATTTGAGGCAGAAAAAATTCTTGAATTTTGACATACACAAAAATACACATTTTTTATAGTTTAAAGATTCCTATTGAACCTTAAAATGTATTTTTGCATGTAATTTTTTACCAAGTTTTGTTTTCAGCAATTAAAAATTCAATGCAATTGGTAAGCAAAACTTATAAAAATGCAGAATTGCACCGAAATTGAGCTAAATTAACTAGCTGATATCTTTTTCAGGTAAATGATAGGTAATACTACATTTTAAATTACTTTAGGAATCTTTAAACTATAAAAAATGGGCATTTTTTGGTATTTTAACATTCAAGATATTTTTCTAACACTACATTTATTACTTTTTGAGAATATTTTTTTCATATGGTAGAAGATTAATTGTAATAAAATTACAACTTTTCTTATTTTAGGCCTAATAAAATGTTAAAACAAATTTATTTTTGTTTCATCAATTTTAAGGGTTATTCCTCTATAAATGGCAAGTACTTTCTAGGGGTGAAAGGATTGTTTAGCTTAAAATTTGTATTTATTAAAAATTGAAAATTAAGGAAATTCATGTTCAGACTTAATACGGCCCATCACTCTCAGCTCGCGGAAATTATTACAAAACATTTATTTAATTTGTTTAATGAACATATTGCTTAAAATGTGTTGCTTCGAAAAAAGTAAATAAACGTTTTCAAATGATTCCCGCCAGGCGAAAGTGCTGCCATCAAATTGCCACTTGATAGCTTCGAAATCCTACTACTGATTGGCTCGATTGGGAACGATTGAAACTTTGCAACACTCAATCGTTCACAATCGTGCACACACGATTGACAAACACGACTAGAAACAATTCAAATTTCTCTCTATCGTTCTGAATTGTTTTCAATTAATGATTTCTAGAAGGGTGATTTACACCCTACTTGATTACACAGCTCCACAAAAAAAAAACTTTGTCTACCCCAGAAACTAGAATAGGCTTCCCCTACGTTGTTGGGGTCGCTGAAACCGAATCCGGGGTCCGTTTGGCTCTATCACGTCATATTTCGTCCCTAATCACAAAAAACTTGAAAATCGCTGTTTTCCGGTAAAACATGATTCGTACCTATGAAGAGTGGGCATATCCTATGTTTTCTAGGCCGCTGAGTATGAATCCAGAGTCATTGTGGTTCTCTGACGTGACGCTTAGTCCCTAACTTCAAAAAAAAGTCGGTGAATTGGTAATTTTATGTAAAACATGTATTTTTTTACCGCAAAGTAGCCTCTAAACTTTGATGCGTGACTTCGGAAAAAACTCTTAACCCAACAGACCAGACTCGCCAGTCGTCAAAATCCCCGTTCAGCAAAAATTGAAAGCTAGTCCAAAATCAGTTGATGCTGTTGACAGGATTGTCCAGATAACAACCGTGCGAACCAGCAATTCGCACGTTCTCGCACTACATAATTGTATGTTTGGATA
The DNA here is from genome assembly GCA_932074435.1 of Andricus kollari. Lineage (NCBI taxonomy): Eukaryota > Metazoa > Arthropoda > Insecta > Hymenoptera > Cynipidae > Andricus > Andricus kollari. The sequence goes on from CAKNWW010000089.1 coordinate 6,933, forward strand.
TTAGATCATGCATGCATTTTTGATATTTTCTCTCATTATGATTTTGTTGCTTGAATGAGTAATGAAATCCTGTGGCATTAGAGTGTGTGGATGAAACTCACCTGCGATTGACCGTTGACATTTCTGTCACCGCATCAACTGATTATCGACTAGCTTTCAATTTTTGCTGGACCAGGAATCGGACGAGTGGCGAGTCTGCGGTCGGTTGGGTTAAGAGTTTTTCCGACGTTACGCATCAAAGTTTAAAGGCTGGGACATAAGATCACCAATTTACCGTTTTTTTTAGGTCAGGGACGGGATGTGATGTCATAGAAACACAATGGCTCCGAATTCGTACTCAGCGACCTCGGAAACATAGCATATGACCACTTTTCATAGGTAAGAATCATGTTCCACTTGTAACCAGCGATGTTCATTTTTTTGTAGGTTAGGGACGAAATTTGACATGATGGAGCCAAACGGACACCGGATTCGGATTTAGCGTCCTCAAAAACGTAGGGAAAGCCTGTTCTGGTTTCTGGGGTAGACAACTTTTTTTTTCGTGTGGAGCTGTATTATTGATGACAGCCGAAAATTTTAATCAATCATATTTTAGAGAATAGTTTAATGATAATGCGAGACATAAAAAAGTGACAAAGGACATTTTTGGAGAACCTTTTTTAAGGGATAACTTTCATTCTTTAACTTTTTTTATATCTCGTCTTCTCACAAGATAAACTCTACTGAAATATATTCACCATATTAGTACCAACATAAAAAAAATCAAAAGAAAAAAACGCTGTAGTTCTTGGGAAAGTTAGGTTTGAAATTTTTAAGAAGAAACGCCCCCATTTAGTCATTTTTGAATTTTTTCAAATTTTTTCAACGGATTTCAAAGGAGGGCGAAAAATCTTTCTTGTCCGACCCCCCTTGAAATCGTGCCATTACGTGAACGTGAAGCAGGCAGTGCTCTCAATTTGACTCCTGAACTACACTGCGCATGCACTGCATCGGCAGTCAAATAAATTATTGATACTAAGTTCAAAGGAAGGAATACATTTTTGCATCACTGTACATTTAAACCATTCAAGCAGGACATCTTGGTTGCGATAAAACATAGGAGAGAGCATGAAAAATTTATTATTGGCCAGGTATGACCCTATATGTTAAATCCTTCGTCGAAGACTGCGAAACTGGCGTCAAGGTCAAACACAATTAAAAGCCTATAAAAGGACAACTGACTACCCGGCCCTTACAAACACCCTCGGCCCAGTTATCCGCCGATACCGTCGTTTCTCAAACGCGAACAAAAAGGGGAAACTCTAATTTGATTGTTGTTCAGGATTTGTACACTAAGTATATCGAGTTATTCCCAGCTCGACATAGGACTGGTAGATCCGTCGTTAAAGCAATCGATACGCTTTTTGATTGTTAAGGAACCCTAGGTCAATCGTTACAGATAACGGCACGAAGTACATAAAGAAAGATGTCAGAGCCCTTTTCTTAGCGAAAGGCGTTGAACATTTCAATACCCCGTTAAGCCATTTCGAGAGTAATCCGGTCGAGCGCGTTAGTCGAACTATCAAGCCAATGATATCTGCATTCTTAAACGAGAACCATAGGGAGCGGGATGTAAATTTGTCGAAGATTCAGTTAGCTTATAACACTGTTCCACATTCCAGCAGTAGAATATCGCCTTTCTTTTTGACTGACGGGCACGAAGCGATAGTTTTGCATGCTACGAGGTTCCCTAAAAATGTCGACAATTCCACCATCATTGACTCAATTGACGAATGGACAGCGCGAAGGAGTAAAATTGACGAATTCCGTCACAAAATAGAAAATTAGATGAAGAAAAACTCTGACAAGAGCTTGGCCAGGGTGAATTCAGATAGTGTCGATTCAGTAGAAATCAAGGTGGAAACTGAAGTATATTAACCTAGTTAAAAGTTTAGTAATAAGACAGATGCATATAACTCGAAGCTGGAACACAAATTTGCAGGACCAGCTTTTGTCCATAGAGTGTGTGGACCGGTTGCGGTAGAATTGACAGACAAAGCTAGTAAAATAGTAGGGAAATACAGCATTACCGATTTAAATATTCCACGTCGAACGCTTCGTTTTTAGTAATGTGTATTATCAGCGCGATGTATTCATGGAACTCAACAACACCCCATCGGCCTCCTTCAAACGAATCGACAATTGTCAAGATGACAGGGTTTACGACACCCCGCTCTGGCTGCTCCACCCCTGCACCAGTTTCAGCACAGGCCCTAGGGAGATTTCCGGGCTGCTCAATGGATCTGACCCTTAACTGTTCGGAATATCCGGACTTCAATGTTCGACTCTAAGGCCTGGTCGACTGGCCCAGGTTGAATTACGCAGCCTGGTCAACATGGCTAATTCCCACTGACCACCAATATCTGGTCGGCGAAGGGAAGCAAGAGCTCAAAAGACGAGTAAAGGCATAATTTACCGTTACCGAGGACTACCCCAACAGGTTGAGGCAATTCCTCATCAGGGAAAATGCTCTGGGCAAAGGGGCAGTTTTAGCCAACCCTAAGGCTCCGAGTACGATCGAACTCTCGGAGGAGAGGAGAAAACTAGCGGTCAAAGCCCTAACATCGCGGTCCGTCGGCAAAATTCTCTACGAAATTATGCGCGAGAGGCCAAAGCTGGACGACGGCGAGGAGGTAAGGATCATCTTCCCCATCAAATAAACGAAGAGGTCGTCGAAGTTATCATCAGGGGTTCCTCGAAGTTTGGATTTAGTTTCGACAGTAATTGTGCTGTCAGGTTACATTTAATTTTTCTTCTTTCCGAAATTCTCGGAGTTCGAATTTTATTTTATTAGCACGAAGTTCGTCGAGGTATCGTACTTTTGCCAAATGATGCAACACTATCGACCGGTATTGAGTCTTAAATCCGACGAAAATCCCTATGTGTCTGCATTCTATTTAAATTAATAAATACGATCGCCGAATCAAAATAATTGCTAAGGAGATTCCAGAGGTATAATATTTAGAAAATGTTATATCAATTACATGTCGCTAAAAGTGATTGACGATATATGATAAATTAACTGCTTACAAATCATATTGGATGAATTGGGTACTGAGCGATCCCGCATTATAGTTAATAATCAATTATTTCATTTCAGAACTACAGTTGTCATTTTCTCACCTTGACGCTACAGTTCGAAGGGGGAGATTGTGACAGGAAAACAATTTTAATAAAATATAAATAATCAAAGACTTTAAGAGCTAATGTACCCGTCAGGTCTCTGGCTGCCCCGTGCCTTAAACGTCAGACAAGGGGCTTTGGGATCTAAGCTGAGGTCATGCGTGACAGCCTAGCCGTAATCTCGAACACGATGCAAGCCGGAAGCGAGTCGCTTTTCGTGAGACTCCTTCGCTGGTCTCTATGTTGTGCTGCCCACAGAGCTGATCAGTTGAAATCCATTAGGCAATGCCACCTTATATCCGAGGTCGGAATAAATAACGTCGAAAAACAGGTGCGACAACAACTAACATCATCGCACCATGCAGTTGCTGTGGAAGAGGTGGTTCATATGCCCGTGACAAGAAACGCTATAGACGAGCAGAAGCGGGATCTGGGGGATGTAGCAGGCAACTTTCTCATGGTTGACAGTCGTTACTCTTGCAGCCGCAGGAGCCTGCCGCTGCCCCTGTTCAACTCATTGGAGAGCTCAATGAGGGAAGCCTGCGTCTCACGGTGGAAGCTTGAACACCGAGATAGTGCATCTGTTCTTGCAGCAGGAAATAACTTTGATGCAGTTGCACTCTCTTGCGTATTGCGCTACAGTCACTTGTGCCAGGATGATGAGCATATAACTTTGAGTCTGGGCTACTAACTTCAGGGCGAGATTAATAAAATAGGCGCAAAGCTGGAACGGTTTTACCAATTTCGAAAGGGCAATAGGTCTCAGAGATTGACACCCCATTTGGAGGAGATATTTCGGTCAATATTGGTCGTCCATCTGCGGTACCCATAGGTCTAGTCAACTGGATACGACGTGGCTCCGTCCTCTCGCATCCTAAAGAGGGCTAAGAACTGAAAAGTGTCTGGTGTGTATTGAGTACAAAGATTCTGGTACAAATACCTGGAGGTTCTGCACCACTCTCGTGCTAGAGCCTATCAAAATGTCTTGTAAGAACCCAGATCACTTGCAGTCTTTCATGGCGAAAAGCCTAACGTATATGATTCCCAAAAAGGTACATGCTAATAGTCCTAGTGATTACCGACCAATCACTTGCCTTCCGAAACTCTATAAGTGTCTCACGTGAAACAAAGTCCACTTCGAAGAACAAAAAGGTTGCTTTCGAGGCTCCCCTGGCTGCGAAGATTAGGTCACGGTTGACAGTGTGTTGAGTTGCATGCGAAACACCACGAACGCAATTTTCACATGGACTAAATTAAATACCAACGGTCGTTTCCCTCGATACCCCACAATTATTTATGTGAGATTCTTGAGTCAGATAAGATGTGTCCGCGCGTCATCTATTTGCTGGATTACGCCATGCATACACGTTGCAGAAGGATCAAATGTTTAACTGGTGGGGTGGTGAGGAATACCAGGTCCTTGTCCATTGAACTAAGAATCTTCCAAGGTGATTCATTCAGCGCACTATGGTTTCGTTTAGCATTAACCCAATAAGTGAGACACTCAACAGCACGCATTATGGGTATATGTTCCGTGGAGAAAAAAATACTCCACTGATACGGGACGACCGCGTTCTGATTGAGGCGATGACTAATAAAGAATTGTACAGGTGCTTGAGACTCCTTCTTTGCGTTGCTTTAGTCTGCTACTACTGCCCGGCCTCAGTGCAAAGGACAAGCCACGCAGAGTTAGGGGTAGAGGGATCATGTTTGTTTGTCGATTATGTGGCTCTCAGGTTACGTAATTCAGCGCATATTTTCAAAACAGGACTAACATCTTATTCTACACCTAAAGCTGTAGAGCTGAACGGTTTGCCCCTTAAACTTGCAGCTTTTAATTTCTAGAATATCGGACATCTCTACGCTGAACAGTTGCTCAATGTCGAGGTAAGAAGCTGCATATGCAACACTCCGAACAGTTAAATTTTTCTAGTGTGGACAGACATATAATTTAAAAAAAAATGCCTGACAATAAGTCTTCCGTGGAACACAATTTTATTTAAATTTTTATGAAACTTTTACGGTAGTTTTCAATCAATATAGCAGAAATGTAATTTTTTCAAAATATGAAGACACGTAGCTATGAGCAAATTGTTGACACTTATTATTCCGTAAGTTTAAACCATATGAATTACAATATGTAGAGCAATTACAAATCTAGAGCAATCTTTGTTTTTATTTTCATTTTCAATCTTATATCTCAAAATTGTCTGATAGTTACTATGACTAAACATTTTTTACGTTTTTAATCAAGTTCGGATTTGTTTCATTTTCCAAGTTCTGTGGTAGACATTTTTTCATTTTGAATGTTTCTCGAAGGCTTATAATTATGAATTTTCCCATTTTGAACCGTGGAAAGGACCTTGAATTTATTTTTTGATCTTAAAGAAATTAGCTTAATCAATAATAATGTTGAATGATAATTTTCTGTATGTAGGGGAGATTGGGGATACTTGAACCACGGGAATAGGTGAACCACTAGGGATTAGGACCTCAAAATAGTGCGAAATCATAAGCGGAGAACGAAAATTGGTTTAACTACGTGTGAAAGAGCAGCGATACATTTACATTTCACTGATGGATACAGCATTCGTCAAGCAGCTAAAGCTCACAACATTTCTTATCCAACTTTTCGCCGGTACGTCACAAAAACAAATGAAGGACAGGAGACAAGGTTAACTGCCGATTTCAAAAAACGTCGAATCTTTTCTGAAGAGTGCTCAGTGACTACCTTAGCCGTTACTCACAAATGGGTTTCGGTGTGAGCAGCGTAAAATGCGTAAGATTGGTTTCTTGGATTTTTAAAAACGAATACAATCATAAGTCTCCGGAAACCAGAAAAATTCAGCTTGTCCCGAGTTACGTCCTTCAACGCTCACAACGTTAAGATTTTTTACGACAATATGCTGTTTACTCAACAACGTGAGCCAAGACTTTCAGACCCACCAAATATTTGGAATCTAGATGAAACCGCTACAACAACTGTTTCCACTAATCCTCCAAACGTCATCGCTGCCAAGAACTCCAAGGAAGTGTCTCAAGGTACAAGTGGAGAAAAAGGCACACTGGTCTCAACATGTTGTTTCATCAAAACTGCTGGGAATTCTTTGCCTCCTGCGATGGTGTTTTCCCGAGTAAGCTTCGTCCCAAAAATGCTTAAAAACTGTGTTCCGAACACACTGCGTCTTGCCAACAAAACAGGATGGATGACTGCGGATCCAGTTTTTGAAGTTATTAAGCACTTCATAGAATAATCAAACTCATCGAAGATGAATACGAAATTGTTGATTTAGGATAATCACGAAAGTCATTTGTCTCTTTGAGTTTTGGATCTGGCAAAAGATAATGGCGCCACAATCGTGACTGTGCCAAACCGAACAATTTACAAACTGCAGCCATGAGACAAAACTTCCTATAATCCATACAAAGTCGCCTACAATCTTTCTCTCGATTCAATGATCAAGTCATTAAATAAATAGCTCACGACCAATGAAATTGCAGAATGCGTGCACTTCGCTCACGATGCTGCAATGACCCCATCTCACATCAAATCTGGATTCGCTAAGGCCGAGATTTTCAATTCAATCCGAATAGCTTTTCTGGATCAGACTACCTTGGAAGTGAATTCACGAACAGAGAAATGACCACAGACGTCAAAGTTGATTAAAACTCGACCAACTTAACTCTGGAAAACGAAAATGAACCGAGAAATGAACATGAAAAATCAGCTAACCTCGATCATATACCGCTCTAAAGCCGAATTCGTCCATTCCTTCCAAGAAAGTCACAAGAAGAAATACGTGGATTCCCGAAAGAAAACCAACGAAAGCTTCAACTCAAACAAGGAAACGAGGGAAAAGTATCATCGCTACGGATAGTCCAGAGAAAAAATGGATCGCGGAGAAGAAGAAAAAGAAGTCTTCTATACAACTTGCAAAATGACGGAAATAAAACAACAGTCAGCTACACCGAATTTTCTGCATCAAAGTTCATCGTGCTGTGTGTTCTGTTTCAGATAACTTTTACTTTGAATGAATAAAACAGAATTGCATATGACTGTATACTAATCAACATTTCCTAAGATCATAAGTA
>CAKNWW010000091.1:0-10724 GCA_932074435.1 Andricus kollari
TATTGTTGACGTGAGGGCCTCACGGGTAAGAAAACAACTATGAGTCGCCATACGCACAAAAACTTTATAGTGCGGAAATAATTCTTTTCGCTTAAATCTCATCCAAGGGGGTTCCCACACATATTCAGGACCCGCGATATCACCGATAAAAGCAGCCTCAGCATCCCACATTTACACCTCAACGGTATTCCCGTAACCTAATTTTGTGGAAAAATATTGAAATTTAGAAACTTTGTGTGCACTTGTCAACTCAAAGATTTAACAATTTTGATCAATCAAGAATTTTTCGAATTTTTTACCTCCACTCTAACTCATCATATGGCCTTGGAAAGTTGTAGAAAAAATCTAAAATATAGATGAGGCAAACTTTGAAATCGCAACTTAAATTTGTACAAAGAATCTTACACGACAGATACCAAGATACGACTAAAGATGTCCACTTCCAGGGGTCCTATGCATGTGTGCACCAAATTTTCAAGTTTCTGTTGTTTAAATTCAAACTTAATAAATTTTGAAGAGAACTTTAGGGGCAGATTTTTTTAAAAATAGTTTCACTAATTTCTAAATTGAGTTGTAAAATAAAAATCCCAATTCTATGTGTTTCTGATGAAATATTAATTCATAAGTCAAAGTAGGGTTTATAAATTTAGCGACTTCTGGTACTTTTTTATTATTAAACTCTAATAACAAATTGTTTTTTAGTATCGGCTTCTACACGCCTCTTTGCGATTTACTCAGCCTAAATTTTAAAAGAGAAACCCGTAAAAATTTGGCCAGTTTTTCTCGTTCAAAGAAATGAAATAATTTTAGAGATTGTGTCGTGTACATTTCAGATTTTCCTTTCAAAATTTCTGAATCATGGAACTTTATGATATGAGTTGAAATCGAAGTGAAAAATGTTTGAAAATATTAAATTCAAAATGAAAAATTCTCGCCGGATATATCCTTTCAGAAAATCGAAATGATATATACTATGGGTCATTTGACACTTGATTGGCGGTTTTGTGATGTTCAAGTCTTTTAATTCCAATTACTTAAATTATTGAATCTTTGAAGTTTTGTTAGAATTTTAAATGATGCATTTTAGAGCGTTATATAATGGTAAAGCTTTAAAAATAAGTTATATTGATTTCAGAACGATTCTAATTGGTAGCATAATTATTATGTCAAGTCTTTGAACATGAGTTCAAAATTACTGAATTAAATTTTACAGGGTCCCAAATTTCACAATACTAATTGGATGTTTGAAATCTTTATGAAAAAAATGAAATTTGATGTTTTTAAATATTAATTGTAAAATTACATTACACTTACAATCGTAAGATCGGATCCCCGCGAACGTGAGGGATATAACAAAAGGAATTATCGTCATTTTTCGTAATTGTCCCAACGACACAGAAATAAAAGAGTGAACTGAGTATTGGAGAATTTCGACTGCTATTTCTACTAACTTTCACGACTTGCAAATTAATCGTTTCATTTAACCTTTAAAACGAATATCGTGGAAGGAGAAAGATTGGGAACACAGATCTCGAAATTTCTCTATTTGTTAAATTTAATACCACTCTCGCCTTGAGAATAATTGTAAATAATGACATGTGGGAAAACTTTTTCGATTGTCGCATATTTTGTAAGGAAAATAATAAACTTGAAATTTCTATAAAAGCGGATAAAATTTTCTTAAGTTTTGGCTTTTTTGGTTTTGATATATATTTGATTCTGTTATAAGAATGGCAATAGTAATAAATATAAAAAAATATAAAAATGAGACATATGTGTAACTTTTTCATCATTAGGCATCTCTGCAAAGATACTGTTTTTACAAGTCATCTTGCTACAAAATGAGGCGAATCACGCCTCGTGTCTAGGTTCGACGAAAATATTTGTTTAATTTTTGACGAATTTTGAAACTGCAAGTTAAATGAAATTCCATTTCTAGTAAAAATTCGCAGTTCGTATACAACAGTACATCGACGCAAAAACTTTGAACATTTTGAAGGCTTTCAAATTCAAAATTAGTTCTACGAACTTTTCGGAAGACGCAAGTTTCCAATTGTTTAAATGTAATTGATAAATATAAAAAACTTCACCGAATATAACTCAAAAGTTATTGTATAGAAAATTTTCATCTTTGTCAACTAACAATCCATGTAGCAGGTATGATGTAAAATTGTTCATCTTCGTTTATACGTTCAAAATGCTTGAATGGGTACATTTTTAAAATGACAATTCTTGCATTATTAATACATCTATTTCAATTAAATGTAATTAAAAATTTTTTAATAGCTTAATTTGGAAGATTTATAATATGAAATATTTCAATTTTGAATATCATAAATTAAAAATTCTTTGATAGTTTTATTATTGATAATTAACAAGGGTTAATTAATATAAGAACAGGTGCTATCATTAACAAAAAATCAGTTATATTATTATTGATTGTCCAAACCAAATATTTCAATCCTTTACTTACAGAGATGTTATATTAATATATTTCTTATTCATTAATAATATTATAGGGGTGGACTACACGTAATTTAAGGGTGATTTACAATAACACTGATGATTCTTAATAGAATTTAATGTCAATACAAGATGTTTGCAGCAACAAAGTCCAAAATTTTAAATTACATACATGTCAGATGGCGAAACATTCTGGGTGTAGATTTTCTAAATGATGATAATCCAGAGTGTAAATAGGCTATATTCCCTCCACCAAGATAATGTTTTACAAGTCATCTTGCTTTAAAATGTGGAAACTGGAATTATTCACACATATAATCGACTTTGCCTTGCTCTATTCACGCCTCGTGTCTAGTTTCGAGGAAAATATTTGTTTAATTTTTATTGAATTTTAATTAAGAACAGCCCGTTTTATTCCGGAATGTATTCTTAACATTTTTATTCGGAAACTTTTGATTTTATAGTATTTAGGATAATTTAATGAAATTAAATTAAATTCAATTTAATTTTAATCTGTGAAATGAATATTCAAGGATGACTTTACTACTTCCCGAATAAAAAAAATTTCAATTAAAACATTGCTTGTAATTTGAATTTGAAACGCGAAACTTTCGAAAAGATTTCTGATTCTGGTCTGGAACAGGAAATTTTTAAAACGGAAAATTATGATTCAGATCTAAAATATGGGATTTTGTCAAAGATCCACAATTTTGACTGAGAACGGGGAATTTTCTAAAGGTTTATGATTGTAACTTGATACAGGAAATTTCCCAATATAACTATAATTCTGAATTGTCAGAGGAAATTTTCGAAAAGAATTATTATTTTTATTTGGAACAGTGGCTTTTAAGAAAAATTTAATTCGGATCTGGAACAAGGAACTTTCTCTAAAAGAATTAAAATTTTGACTTCGGAAGTTTTTAGTTCATTCAAACTATAAGAAGCTGATAGCGATACTTGCAAATATACTAGCTCTCCTCCAGCAAGGTTATTCTTCAAGTTATGTTTCTTCAAAAGTATGACATTGAATTATTCACATTCTCAATCTGTTTTAACTTGCTTTATTCATGCCTCGTGTATAGATTCGCAAAAAAATATTGGTTTAATTTTCAACAAATCTTGTTCCGAAAATCTTAAGTATAATAAATTCAATTTTAATTTATAAAATTAATCTATTCGGGACTCTCAGCCCTAAATAAGTCCTTAACTTCTAAAAAAATGAAATTAGATTAAATGAACCGTTTTCATGTCACAGGCATGGCGGTGCTAGCTTCATGTAAAGTCAAGACTTACGGCACTTAAAAGTCCTAAATGATCCCTTAATTGTAGAATAGTACGTTTTGTACCAATTTTTAGAAAAAAACACTTTACTTTTGTTAGATACTGAGTTTATTTATTTAATCATGTGTACACAAGTGGAGATAGCGCGGCCGGTCAATATTAAATATATGTTGAAGTGACAAATGGAAAAAACGTAACAGTTTTATTTAGAATAAAAATTCATTAATATCTCTCAGGAATTTCTTTATGTTCTCTTGCTAGTACTGGCGCTACCTTTCGCCATCGGTCCCCAGGGACGGTGAGGTACGGCAACCTTCGGACGCCGGGCGGCAAGTAATTTTAATTGCTTATCCTTATATACTCTCATGTCGAAGTAATAGACCACCTTAGTGTATGGTATTGTAATAAAGAGGCGGTCGACTTGGGTATTAGGTAAGTCTTTGTAATCGAGTTCCTGAAAACCTCCTTCGTTTAGGTATATCAAACCTTGTGCATGTAGTTCAATTTTTTCCGGCCTGCCATTATATTCACGATTCTGAACTGGTATTGATGGCGTGAGGGCATCAGTAGAAATAAAGCAAGCATGACTCGTCAAATGCACATAAACTGAATAGTCCGGAAATACTTCCGATGACCTATATCTCATCCAAGTGGGTTCGTGCACATAGTTAGGACCCATGACCAAACCAGTAAAAGTAACTTGAGTGTCCCACATTTCCACCATAACGCAACCATAATTATAACCTTCACCTAATTTTGTGGGAAAAAGATTGACATTTAGAAGGTTTGTGTGCACTTCGAAACTCAAAGATTTAACAATTTTGATCAATCAAGAATTTTTGGAATTGTTTGCCTCCACTTTAACTCGTTATATGGCCTAGGCAAGTTGTATCTCAAACAGACGTATGAGATTCAACTAAAAATATCCAAACGTGTCTGCGACGGGTTTTATTCGACTCGTTGCCAGTCGCACAGTGCGGAGAAACGAGTATTGTTGAGAGTTTTGTTCAGGCCGATTTTTCAAAAATGTGTTCACTAATTTCCTAATTGAGTTCTAATATAAAAATCCCAATTTTAGGTGCTTCTGATAAAATATTAATCAAATAATCAAAGTAGCTTGTACAAATGCTAAAAAATCTGGTTCTTTTTTATTTTTGAACTCAAATAACAAATTAATTTTTTCATCGACTTCTACACGCCCCTTTGCATTTTTTTCAGCCTCAATTTGAAAAAATAAACTTCAAAATCGGTCGCATTACGATATCGGGCCAACTATAAATTGAGGCACACACAATTTTAGGAATTGTGTCGTGTAAATTTCAGATTTTCCTTTTAATTTTTCTTTTAATTTTTCTGAATCATGGAACTTCATGATACGAGTTGAAGTGGAAGTAAAAAATGTTTTAAAATATTCAATTTAAGATGAAAAATCCTCGCCGGATATATCCTTTTAGAAAATCGAAAACATCTCTACTACGGGTCATTCGACAATTGATTGACGCTTTTGTGATGTTGTTAGTCTTTCAATTCCAACTAGTTTAATTATTAAATATTTGAAATTTTGTTAAAATTTTGAATGATGCATCTTAAAACTTAAAGTAACGATAAAGCTTTCAGAATAAGTTATATTGATTTCAGCAAGATTCTAATTAGTAGCATAATTATTATGTCAACTATTTAAATATGAGTTTAAAAGTACAGAATACTTCTCACTATCTACTTATCAAGAAATGAAGAGAATTTGGATGTTTGCAATATTTATTTGAAAAAAAATCGAATTTGATGCTTTTGAATATTGATGGTAATATTATTAAACACTTACAATCATTAGATATGAACCCCGCGTACGTAAGGAACAGAACAGAATGAATTATCTTCATTTTACGTAAGTGTCACAATGACCAAGAAAGAAAAGAGTGTACTGATTGTTGGAGAATTTTGACGGCTATTTATACTAACTTTTACGACTTCCGAATGAAGCGTTTTATTGAATCTTTAAAACGAAAAGAGTGGAAGGAGAAACATTGTGGAATTCAGATGTCGAAATTTCTCTATTTGTTAAATTCAATATCACTCTCGCTTTCAAAGCTGTTAATAGAAGAGGTTAATATGATGAGCAATAGGTTTTTTGAAATTAATATTTACGAAAAAAAGATCTGACAAAACACTGATTGCAAGAAGTGGATTTTGTTTAATACAATATTTTCCAGAACAAGTTAATATAAATAAACTTTTTATTTGTGATTCGGATAGCAGGATATTTATTGTTTCAAAATGCATGATCAAAATCCCTAATGCTGAAAATTAAGAAAATGTGAAAAAGTAGAATAGAAGTTTTTGTAGAATTCTTGTAATAATACAAGTTTATTTTCAGACTTTTTTCGCTTGTCGCATATTTTCTAAATAAAAAAATAAACTGGAAATTTTACTGAACGCGGAGGCCGTTTTCTTCAGTTTTGGCTTTTTCGGCATCGTTATACTCAGTCAAAACATATTTGTTTTGTTACAAACTAAATAATAGATACAGCTTTCAAAGGTTATAAAAATGGCAATAGTAATAAACCGGGAAAAGTAAAAAAAATAAGACGTATGTGTCACCTTTTCTTTAGTCATCTCTATGAAGATAATATTTTTACAAGTCATACTACTACGGAAGGAGGAAATTTAAATTATTTACACACAAACTCAACTCTACCTTGCTCTATTCACGCCTCGTGTCTAGCTTCGACGAAAATATTTGTTTAATTCTTGATGAATTTTGAAATTGAAAGTCCCATAAAATTTAATTTCTGGTAAAACTTCGCAGTTTGTATATAATTGTTCAGGGAATAAAATCAATCATTGTTAATTAAAATGTATTCAAATTGCGATTTTCGTCTTTCATCGACGAAAAAACTTTGAACATTTTTGAAGGCTACCAGATTCAAAATTAGTTCTACAAACTTATCGGAAGACGCAAGTTTCCAATTTTTTAAATCTACTAATACAAAACCATCGGTGCACATTATCTGAAAAATAAACATGGATAGTGTAGTTTTCAAGAAATAGAAATTTATGTGAAAGGAGTCTTCTAAAACAGTTTGTAATAATACAACTTTTCCTGAAACTTATTTCCTCTATAATTATCCAGATTTATATTCTGAAGGTAGATATGTATTTTAATACATTTTTCTGAAATAGTTCCATTTTGAACACTTGAAATGGAAAATTCTTAAGTTTTAACAATTTGTAATTTAATGCTCTTTGATTTTGAAAGATCTGTAAATAAAAATTCTTAAATTGTAATGATTTTAAAGATCGAGGGGCAAGAGTTTTTAATTTTAAGTCTTCCAAATTCATGAAATTCCAAACATTAGTTTATCGAATTGCGGAATTTTCCATTATAAAACATAAAAATATAATAATTCCCAATTTTAGGTGTTTTAAAGGAGGAAATTACAAATTTTAAAGATCGACAAATCTAATTTTTGCCATTTTGAAGACTTACGGTTAAGAATTCTTGAATTCTAAAAATATAGATTTGTAAATCTTAACACTATTAATACTTGCATTTCAAATAAATGTAATTTCAAACTTTTTTTCAATAGCTTAATTTTGAATATTTACAATTGAAAATTCTTCAATTTTGAATATTATGAATTGAAGATTCTTTAATATTATTATTAAATATACTAATTATTATTTTATGGTTTTCAAACTTTTTTTTATATCACCCAAGTAGATTTTAATGTTTTAAATTTCAATAAATTCAAAGTCGAATGTCTTCTTAACCGAAAATATAGATGAGAATGTTATGGATTATTATTAATGTTATAGACTAATTGAATTTACCATAAAGAATGATTTTTTAACCCAATTATTAAATTTTTGAAAGACAATTAAACTATTTACTAAATAATAGAATTTGTAACTAAAAAGATACATTATCTATCAAAAACATAATAGTATATATATCTTTCAACCAAAGAAAATCAAATTTTAACAACAAATAGTTGGATTTTCAACCAAAGATATTAAATATAGTATAGTTATATTTTGAGTTGATAAAATAAATTTTCAGTCAAAAATCAAAATTTTTTAATAAATCAGCTAAATGCTTAACTGAAAGTCAAAATTTTTCACCAATGAAATGAATTAAGAAAATAAATAAATAAATGTCCACCAAGAGGATCAAGTTTCTATCAACAAAGTTGAATTTCCCGCAAAATGCTTGAGATAAAAAATTATTTTTGAATTTCTAACTAGCAAAGATTCATCCATAAACGGAAAAATTTAATTTTCAGTTAAAAAATTATTTTTTTACCCCAGGAGATGAAGCAGTTAAAATTGTATCCTTTAAAGTTTAAGTCAAGAATCTAAAGTGTTCACTGTTCAAGGCTATATCAGACATATTAGTTTTAAATTGTACTGCTTATTTTTTTTTTAGAATTACTCATTTTCAATCGATTTTTATTCAAGTGATAAGTCTATTCTTTTTTTAACTAGAACAGTTCAGTGTTAACGTTAATATTAGTATCAAATTTAAATGTTTTTACCAATGTTTTAAATTTCAAAAGATATTTTTTAATTGTTCAACAAGCAGATGATCAATGTTAGGATGTTTTTTTTAATGTCATAAATTACCTATCTGACAGTCCATTGGCCATTAAATTTTTCTTCTGAGAATGGCATGTTTATTATATACCCACGTACAATTATTTAGATATATTCGTTATACTTCTTTTGTAAAAAAATGTTTTTGTCTGTAATTTTCAAAAGTTCGAAATTGCAGAAAATTTAATCTTAGGGGAAAACCACTTTACTATTGCAATATTATAAGATTATTCATTTGAGTATATATACATAATTTTCAAAAGTTTATATACATTTTCAGAAATATCGATATTTTCACAATACAGGATAATCGAAATATTTTCCTGACTTTTATTCATATCGTAAGTTGTTTGGAATAAACTTCCGAAAAGGGTGGACAAAATACATAAGTATCAAGCCGAAACTAATGGATGTATGGACTTATATACTTTATTAATTTTTTAACATGAAAATCGATTTACTACTGATTTTCTCGGAAATTATCACTCGTATAAAAAAATGCTCCAAACATAAAATGTGTATTTCGAGGAAATCTACAACTTTTATTGGAAGCATTTTTTTGAATACATTTGAACTGAATACTGAATACACTGAATAAATTTTGAAGAGAACTTTAGGGGCCGATTTTTTCAAAATTGGTTCACTAATTTCTATATTGAGTTGCGAAATAATAATCCCAATTCTATGTGTTTCGGATGAAATATTAATGAATAAGTCAAAGTAAGTTTTACAAATTTAGAAAATTCTGGTTCTTTTTTATTTTTCAACTCTGATAAAAAAAAATTTTATTGTCGGCTTCTACACGCCTGTTTGCGATTTAATCGGCCTCAATTTTAAAGGAGAAACCCGTAAAAATTTGGCCAGTTTTTCTCGTTCAAAGAAATGAAACAATTTTAGAGACTGTCTGGTGCACATTTCAGATTTTCCTTTTAAAATTTCTGAATCATGGAACTTTATGATATGAGTTAAAATCGAAGTGAAAAATGTTTAAAAATATTAAATTCAAAATGAAAAATTCTCGCCGGATATATCCTTTTAGAAAATCGAAATTATATATACTATGGGTCATTTGACACTTGATTGGCGCTTTTGTGATGTTGAAGTCTTTTAGTTCCAATTAGTTTAATTATTGAATCTTTGAAGTTTTGTTAAAATTTTGAATGATGCATTTTAAAACGTAATATAATGGTGAAGCTTTAACAATAAGTTATATTGATTTCAGAATGATTCTAATTGGTAGCAGAATTATTATGTCAAGTATTTAAACCTAAGTTCAAAAGTACAGAATTAGATTTTACAGAGTCTAAAATTTTCACAGTACTTGTCACTATCTCCTTATTAAGCAACGAAGAGAATTTGGATGTTTGAAATCTTTATGAAAACAATCAAATTTGATGTTTTTAAATATTAATTGTAAAATTACATTACACTTACAATCGTAAGATGGGATCCCCGCGAACGTAGGAATATAAAAGAAGGAATTATCGTCATTTTTCGTAATTATCCCAACGACACAGAAATAACAGAGTGAACTGATTATTGGCGAATTTCGTCTGCTATTTACACTCACTTTTACGACTTGCAAATTACTCGTTTCATTTAATCTTTAATACTTATAGAGTGGAAGGAGAAAGATTGTGGATCACAGATCTGGAAATTTATCTATTTGTTAAATTCAATATCACTCTCACCTTAAGAATAATTGTAAATAATGACGTGTGGGAAAATAAGAATCGGAATTATTTTCCATATTTATGTCTACTTGATGTTTGAATCTGTAACTAAGGAGACAGAAATGAATGCGCCCTATAAAAGCTAACAGTTTTTTTTTATTTTTGATTCAGATAGCAGGATATTTTGTGTTTAGAAATGAATTATCAAAATCCCTGATGCTGGAAATTAAAAAAATGTGGAAAAGCATAATAGAAGTTTTTCTAGAATTCTTGTAATAATACAGTTTTATTTACAGACTTTTTCGATTGTCGCATATTTTCGAAGGAAAATAATAAACTTGAAATTTCTATAAAAGCGGATAAAATTTTCTTAAGTTTTGGCTTTTTCGGTTTTGATATATATTTGGTTCTGTTATAAGAATGGCAATAGTAATAAATATAAAAAAATATACAAATCAGACATATGTGTAACTTTTTCATCATTAGGCATCTCTACAAAGATACTGTTTTTACAAGTCATCTTGCTACAAAATGAGGTGATTCACGCCTCGTGTCTAGGTTCGACGAAAATATTTGTTTAATTTTTGACGAATTTTGAAACTAAAAGTAAAACGAAATTTCATTTCTAGTAAAAATTCGCAGTTTGTATATAATTGTACAGGGAATAAAATATATCATTGTTAATTGAAATTTATTGAAAATTGCTACTTTCGT